>JALIZH010031586.1:0-15787 GCA_030522465.1 Rhipicephalus appendiculatus
GGACGCCCATACGACGTGGACTTAGTGAAAAACTTCTGCGACGATACTTCCGGACCGTATAGGGTGCTTCGACGTCTCGGCACACTCGACTACGAGGTTGTCCCCGACGGCATTTCGAACTCTCAACGGCGCCGTGCGCGACCTGAAGTCGTCCATGTCGTGCGCCTCAAGCCGTTTTACGCGCGGTAGTGAATTTGAGGACTGTACTTCCTTTTAATTAGACTTTCTTGCTTGTGCGTACTGTTTATTGAGCTTTCTTGATTTATTGTCGTTATTTATTGTTGCATGTATTTTCCCCATGCGTTCTGTTCTAAGCATCGGGGCGATGCTTTTTCAGAGGGGGGGGCATTGCCACGCGCGTTTCTTTTACTGTATTCGGTTTCCGCCCACAAAGATTATCAGCACTACTCGGCGCAGACCGCGCCTTATTGTTCCAGAAGCTTCTCGGTTGTAGTAGATCGTTTTGTTAAGATTGTACACAAGACGGTAACACTCAAGATTATTCCAGAGCTTTCGCGATGACTAGTGATAAGGCTAGAATATTCGACGCGTGATTTATAAAAGCCGGCGCGTTCCAACGATGTTCAGTTGATCGACGGCCGACGCTCTGTTCGCCGCTATCAGTGCCAGCGTTTATTGCTGTAATCTCACCTTCAGTTTACCGGCCACAAGTTCGGCCCCATAAACAGTTTCATCTCGGACTACTGCCTACTGCCTCCGTCGACGTCAGGACAATGATATGTTCTCTTGAGGCTTAACGTGACAAATACACTCGAAATTCCTGACACTGTTAAATTGTTCAATTTGAGAGTTTCAAGATTTGCTAATCAAAATGAACAAAGGGACAATTTGAAACTGTCTTGATATTGCCACGCGCCTTTCTTATTTTTCCGTACCCGGTTTTCGCCCACAAAGACTGTCCGCATGCTCAGCGCGAACCGCGCTTCATTGTTCTAGAAGCTTCACGATTATTGTAGATCGTTGTGTTAAGATTGCGCGCAAGACGCGAACACTCGAGCTTATTCCAGAGCTTGCGCGACAACCAGTGATAAGGCTAGATTGTTCGACGCGTGATGTATAAAAGCCGGTGCGTTCCAACGATGATCAGTTGATCGACGATCAGCTGTTCGCCGCTAGCAGTGCCAGTGTGTATTGCTGTAATCTGACTTTCAGTTTCACGGCCACAAGTTGGGCCAAATAAAGACTTTCTTCTTTGACACGCCGACTGCCTCCTTCGTCAACGTCACGACCACGTGACAATATAAAGCCATGGATTCAATTTCCATGTGTCATGCAACACATGTAATTAACTTCAAATAACCAAAAGAATAATTGTGCAAAAAGCTCAGTAAGGCTTTCTCTTCATTACTCGATCAGTTTTAAATCAGATGTACCTTTTCCTTTTTTTCTTTTTTTTTGTTCTTTTTGTAGCGAGAGCTACATTGGCCGTATACTTGCATTGTCGCTGTGGCCGGTGGCCGCACCGCTCGCCGCGTCATCTGGCATGACTTCAGAGGAGGAGCCAGTGAAACCACGTTGCAACCTTGTTTCGCGCGCGCGCGCGTGTGTGTTCTACTCTGTCCGCCTTCAGTCGCGCTCTTCAAACTTAACAGAGGAGGATCCGGCGCTGCATCGTATAAATAGAAGGGGCGGCTGGGTGGCACTCGTCGGCAGATATGGAAAGTGAGTCGAAGAAACTGAAAAAACCAGGCTTCGTCGTCGGAACGAAACCAAGAGGAGGCGCGAGACGAGGAGACGGAGTAAGAACGAGCCACAGGCCTCGGGAAGCGTAACCGTAACGAGAACCAAGCTAAACATAATATTGTTTAACAATAATATGTTTAATAAACATAATAGTGTTTTTATAGTGCCTATAAATGCCTATTTTTGGCGATCGTGCCTAAACGCCTATAAGTGCCTATAAATGCCTATTTTCCAAATGGGTGCCTATATGAACACTATTTAACCCAAAAATTCACTTTCGAGTGCAGTTTGAGACCGTTATTCATGTTACCAGGCAACATCAAAATACTAGGCGGTTCAAGCTAGCCTTCTAGTTCAACCAATTTCCGGAAAACAAGCGCTAGCAGCCGTAAAATGGGACGCGCCGGCCATCTTACGCCGACGCGCTGAGATATCGAGAGTGGCTAAAGGAGGAGAGGTTCAGGAGAGGAAAAGACGCTGTTTCCCCACCCCTAAATTAGAGCAAGTCAACGTCTACTATAGAATGGGGAGAGGCAAATAAACATGGGAAGAGGAAATGAGAAGAAGGGAGAGTGGCGTCCATGGTCGAGGACGCGGCGGTTGGCTTCTAAAGCCGTTTGTCCATTCCAGTGTCCTCAAGGAAGTGAACCACCTTGAAGACATGGGTGTGGCAGTGGGCAAGCAATAGGAGGTCCCTCTGTGCAGCCGCAGGAAGGTGACGGACGAATGCGAAACCATGGAGTGCTGTCAGGGGAAAGGAGAGTGTAGATCAAAAATACGAAAAATGTGATGTGCACGCGGGTTTGGTTTTGTTTGTTGGTGCGTTATGAACAGCGTTGGACCACAATAATTTTTCAAGTTGCTTCATTACGAGCCACGCAACCATTATGCGAGGAGGCGTCATGCGCACCCAAGGTCACGTGCGCATGACGTGCCTCAGCCAGGTTGTGCACGCGACCGGTGTTGTGTCGCTTCGGCGTTCTCTGTCGTGTACTGCCTATTTCTTTGGGATGGATCTCTCAGTGCGCGCACGTCTGGAGAGACTGGTATGGATCATGTATCCTTACCGCGACACACCGCGTCGCACAGCTGGAATTGTTGTTAGGGACAATGCACCAAAATCGAGCCAAGCGTTGTTAGGGCTGGTGCCGGCGCGACGCGGGAACGGCGAAAATACGAACGCATACGAAATGGAGGCAGATTAGTCTCGCATCTCGATACGATTCGAAGTAAGAAATAAAAAATAAAAATGCAAACACATTCCCCTTGTGTTTTATTATTTCTCTCAACTTTCATTCATATATTTAACCAACATATTAGAGAAATTACACATGTCGCCTCGAATAATTTTCACAGTGTCACGTGCTACTGCGAGTGATCTCAGAGCACCAATGTCTACGTAGAGGAGCGACGTTAGAGCTCAGCTAAGGAGCATTCCTTGTTGTACGTCAACCCGTCCATCTTGGGTCGCGTGCCTGCGAGAAGGGCAAGTGGTGTTCATTTTGAAATTTCACGTTTTTCCGCAGCGCGTAACGTTGCAAATCTTGGCAGACGTGATCGTGAGCGCCCAGTTCATGCAAAACACTTGTCAGTTCAAAATGCTCAGACCTGGTGAGGGGGCCCTTTAAAGGTGTTCGTCGACAGAGTAGCAACTGACCCTACGCGATTAGACCCGGCCAATACGAGGCATCCCTCCCTTCTGGTTTATTAGCGGTCTAACTACTTGTTTCTGCACATGCCGAAAAAAATTGAGAGACCCTTAAGCTTCGCCCATAAGAGTTGAACGCGATAGCGATATCCCGTCCCTAGTGCGTACTTCAATCACTTAGTGCATACTATGTAATGGGTAGTATGCTTTAAACCAGGAGAAATTATGCGCGGCAAATGTGGGAAATGTTTTCGAACTTGCTATGCACCCACTACGTGGTGTTAAGGGAATACGCGCATTAAGGTGTGTGCCGTTTGTAATGGGTGGCTGGCTTTAAACTATGGAATCGTTATGATAGTCGCATATTCTGAGACCCGATGGCAATGTATGCTTGTACCACGCAATATTCCTGGGGTATTACATGTTATATTGCGACGCCTATACAAAGGACGCTTGCGTTTGCGAAGCATGCAAGTTATTTTCACTGCATTTCCAAGCAGAGGAAGTTATTTTCACAGTATTTCCAACCACAGACATGGCTGTGTGATAGAACACCTGCTTGCCACGCAGACGATCCGGGTTTGATCCTCACTCGGACCCGAAAATTTTTATTATTTATTTTATTTGCATCTTTCTCGATTTTTCGGTCACGGAGAAGATGATGATTTTTCGCTCACAACCAACGACGCCGACGCCGGAATTTCTTCGAAACGAGCTCTTTAACGCTGTCGCGTTAATAAAGAGATCCACGACTGTGTCGATTCAACGGTGGACACTTTACTCACCATGATAGAGAATAAAAGGAGAGACTGTGTTTTACGAACCGTGGGGCGAAAAGGACCATTGCGTGGCTATGTTCAACTGTTGGCGCCTTTGTGTCATCGTGAACAATAACATTTCTTGCTTTTCTGTCATAAATGCAGGTCGCGTACGCCTTTGTTTGAAATATTTTGAATTTATGTAACAATTTATTGTGCCTATACTTACGATATTGGAAGCCTAAAACTGTGTTTTGCCTGCCTATTTTTCGCGCCTAAAACGCGCTTTTTAAGTGCCTAAAAATTCGGCCTCTAGTCATTACAAACCTGTAAGGCGTTTAACGCCCGCATATTGGTTTATTGGTTTGCCGAAATACTATTACGAGAAATCTAACAGTGAAATCACGGAGATTTCGTTTATCCCAGTACCTTCATTTCTGGCGTTTTCTCTGTGTAATTCGGACAAATAATTCCAAAGTGTGTTCGGCGAAAGCGTGTGGCCATTCCACTGACTATGCCATGTCATTTATCTTTTACACTCTCAGTGGGATAACACACAAACCGAATGTGTGTGTGTTTTCTTTTTTAATTTTTTTTTCGCGAATCGCAGCGAGACACGAGACAGACGGACAGACGGACGGATGGACGGACGGACGGACGACGGATGGACGGACGACGGACGGACAGACGGACGGACGGACGGATACCGGACGGACGGACACCGGATGGACGGTCGGACGGACACCAGACGGACGGACGGACGAACGGAGAGACGGACGGACGGACACCGGACAGACGTACAGACACCGGACGGATGGACACCGGACGGACACCAGACGGACGGACGGACACTGGACGGACGGACGGACGGACACCGGACGGACGGACACCGGACGGACGGACGGACAGACGGACGGACAGGCACAGGACGGACGGACACCGGACGGACAGACGAGCGGACGCACACCGGACGGACGAACGGACGGACGGACAGACGGACGGATGGACGGACGGACACCGGACGGACGGACAGACGGACGGACGGAGAGATGGATGGACGGACGGACGGACGGACACCGGACGGACGTGAGCATGAGACATTAAAGGCTTTCGCCTTAAGGTATGTCGCCACCTTTTTGGAAATCTTTTTAGATTTTGATCCTAAACATATTGTTTTGTATTTGCCTTAAGAAGAGCTGTTGAAAAAGACACTTTAAGTATGTTAGACAAGAAAAGTGCAACTAATCACAATTTAATTACAGAAATTAGGCAAAATATCTGCATCACGCGAAGAGTGGTAACTACTGATCCCGTGATACAAAACAAAAATGGCGTGGCAGAAATGTTGCTGTTCATTAAAGGCCAACTCCGGCGATTTTTCGAGGTCAATGGATCTCAATGAAATTCGCTAGGTACGTTCCTTTGCACATTTCCGTCATTTATGACATATTTCAAGCTTGAGAGATGCGCTGATTGTTTGCAAATGAATTTTACAGATTGTCTGCAAACGCCCACCCGGCTTCCTACGATTATTGGCAACATTGCGTGTGTGACGTGTTGGTTGGCCGGTCGACGGAAGTGACGCAGGCGATGGTTCGCTAACTTTGGCCGCTACAGCGTATATATTGTGCTGGCCACAAGGCGACGGTGTTTGGCCGGCGCTTCGATGGTTTGGCGCGCGATTTTCTCTTCTCTGTGGAGGAGCGTGCGATATTCCGCGCCGGCGGGACCAGCATGCCTTGCACGACTTCCGGTTCGTAACAAACTACTACGTCATATGTAGACAGTACACTCAGTTGGGTTTCGGTTTCGGTATTGCGCCTTTTTGTTATTAAAAATTATTTTCGAATTTGCTGAGCATTTCAGCTATCGGGCGCGTCACAAGAGTGTCTCAGGAACATAAAAGCACCATTAACCTGACACGGTCAAAAAATCGCCGGAGTTGGCCTTTAAGGCTGTGCAATGAACTAGAATCATTGCGCTGTCGTCAATATTACGCATACTGTGGCCGAAAAACCAACTGTGGCCAAAATTGTGTAGTTTGAGATGGTTGCATTTTAGTCAAAACGTTATAACAGCAAAAGTTATCGGTTGTTTTCAATTATCCTAGTTCATTGCATGATTAATGCTTCAGACATAAGTACGGGAAGTTTTATTGAAAAATATTGTATCATTCAAAAGTTGTGACTTTTCGCGCAGTAAAAAACGACTAAAAATGTAGGTTTGAGAAAAACAAGACAGTTTTTCAAACGTGTTATATACATCATTGGAAAGCTGTGGGACGCTAAAAGCCGCCAGGCTCATAGCTGGGACCTTCCTTAGCTGCCTCGAGTCCACCGTTACGTGGCTTAGCCGCTCTTAGTTTTTTGAAGCTTGTTTTTTTTTGTCAGCCGCTGACTGGCGGCTGGCGTTCTTCTAGGCAGTTCGGTTCCTGCTGAGACAAGCTACCGTGCTGCAGTAGCCAGGATTGAGACTAGCCTGCCTCGAGATATGCATTGTGCCAGTATTTCCATTTACGAACTGACATATACAACGTTACAGGTCCAAACGAAAAAATTCTCGGGCTTGTATGGACATCTTTAGGGACACACTGCCACAGCATCCCATTGATGCATTCATTCACGTTTTGAGTTTTCCCGCCGACATATTTCCTCAAAATATATCGCCTAAACAGAGCTCTGCATACAGAGCCTTACCTTTGTTCGTTATCTTTGTGTAAGAACCTCCCCTGTGCTTGTATTGGGCTGTTTCCAGAGCTTTGACTCGGTTGCAGGCTCACCAACTTTTCAAACTTTGCGTTTCGGCCTTTGTTTCACTGGTAACTGAGGCATATCTTGTTATATTCTGTAAAAGAACAATCTGGGACACTGAATTGACGAAGAAATAGCTTGCACAGTGGTAATACAACTCATCGGCGCAGTGTAAACACGGTGTCAATTCGTGTGTCCCCACAGGGCAATTAGCGCAATTTGAATAAAAATTGGCAGTGATTACCACTGCTCAATCTTATCAAGTTTTAGCATACTTCACCACCAATTTATCGAAATGTCTCTTGGGAACTTTTACTGGTTAGAATGTAGGTTTTGTTCTCACAAAATATCAGTTTCGGTTTCAGGGAGGTCTACTTGTAATTGTAAAAACCAACACAATTTTTGAACAGAGCCAGATAGAGATGTCATTTTTGCTGCAGCACAATTCTGAATGTCTGTGGATTCTTAAAATAACAATAAGTGAAGCTCGCTTTTAAAAAAAAATGTCATTTTCAAGGGTGGCGACATACCTTAAAAGTTAAGGCACCTTGGTTAGTGTGATAGCCGCATGAAGGAAGGAATACAAAAGGGAGAAGGCAGGGAGGTTAACCAGACAGCAGTCCGGTTGGCTACCCTACACTGGGGGAAAAGGGAAAGGGGAGTAGAAAGATGAGAGAGACAGAGAGAAAGCACCACAAGAAAAAAAAAAGGAAATGATCAACAAATACGCAGACACTTCTGTGGAGTTGGCACTGCACAATAGTCACATACGTTCACAAAGGCCCGTGGTCATTAAGAAATCCAATAGCGCTTTAACTGCCTTGTTGGACGACGAGCGATGGGCACGGTGCTCCAGCAGCATCTGCACGGAGAGCGGCCGATCGTCCAGTCGTCGCATCACATCAGAAAGCGTTCGTCTTTCAGAGGCAAATCGGCGGCAGCGGCATAATAGATGATCAATGTCTTCCTCGGTGCCGCAGACCTCGCATGTCGAACTGTCGGTCACTCCAATTAATGTCGTGTATGCTTTTGTATAGGCCACCCCCAACCAAAGCCGACAAAGAAGTGAGGCTTCACGCCGACGAAGTCCGGCTGGAGGTCGGAGTTCCAGCGTTGGGTTGATTTGGTGTAGTCGAGTGTGACTTATGCTTGGCGTGTTCCACTCCTCCAAGCATAGACTACGAGCCAGGTGACGAAGCTGCTTAGCAGCGTCTGTCCTAGACAGAGGAATTGGAACGGTAGTCTCTTGTTCATGCGATGTACGAGCTGCGTTGTCTGCAGAAACATTGCCACTGATCCCGCAGTGACCAGGTAGCCACTGAAAGTCAATCTCGTGACCTTTTTCTTTGACGCGGTGATGGATCCTGATAATTTCGTATGTAAGCTGTTCGTGGCATCCGCGTCGGAGAGCTGACCGCACACACTGTAACGCCGGTTTCGAGTCGCAGAAAACAGCCCATTTGCACGGTCTCTCAAAATCGATGTACTCCAGGGCACAACGCAGAGCCGTAAGTTCTGCCGCCGTAGATGTTGTTACGTGGGATATTTTGAACCTTAGTGTTATTTGTCGTGCTGGTATCACCACCGCACCACCAGAACTGGACACAGTGGTCGACCCGTCGGTGTAGATGTGCACATGGTTGTTGTAGGCTTCGTGCAAGAAAAATAGGCTTAGTTGCTTTAGTGCTGGGGCAGGTAAAGCTGATTTCTTCTGCAGTCCTGGAATTTCGAGACGTACTTGTGGAAGGTACAAGCACCACGGAGGAAAGTCTGGCTTCTCCGCAGGCGCATACCCTGTTGTAAACGATGCACGATGGGCATAGACAGTTGTACTAAATGGCGTACGGGGCCTTTCAGCCGCGAGGCTTGCCAGGTGGTGGGAAGGGTTCCTGGCATATTGCCTCAAGTAGGTACGCATGGTCTCAACGGTAATGTGCGTCGTGATTGAATAATCCTGAGCAATCGCGATGGTTTCAGCGGTTGATGCACAGCGTGGTAAACCAAGGCATATCCTAAGAGCCTGGGCTTGGACGCTTTGGATCGTGCGCAAGCCGTATGATCATGCGCATTTCAAATGTGGCATTAATAAGTTTGCTTACACAAATTGCTTAGCTCAATGCCCATGTAACATGTATTTTATCATGTTTTAATTATCTAAATTGATAGAGTACAAGCATTCAGGAAATCGGCCAGCCAAAATTCTTTCGACCTCTGCATCGTCTTTTGCCTATCTCTTACTTCCTCCGTCGTACAAAAAATAGGACGCAGTAGTGGTCTGGAGTGCTCCCCCTCCAAATCCGAAATCCTAGTATATAGTAATAAGGCTTCCGACAATACAGCGTACAACTCAATGGAACCCAAATTAAAGAGGTTGAAACCATCCGAATTCTTGGGGCCCACTTCTATATTCGGGGCAACAACTCATTTGCTTTACATAAACTAAAAACGTCGTGTCTACAAACTTCTCGCATGATTAGTCGGCTGGCCAATAGACGACGAGGGATGAAAGAACACGACATAGAACGACTCATTTAGGCATTTGTTATCAGTCGCATAACCTATAGCTTTCCTTACCTGAGGATCTTGAAAGCAGACGAGCACAAAATAGACAGAGTCATACGTGTGACTCTCAAGAAGATTCTGAACCTTCCCCCGTGGACACTCACGGAACGTCTGCTTCAAATGGGGCTCCACAATACCTCATCCGAATTATTCCAAGCACACCACACGAATCAAGTCATGCGCCTGGCCATTACTAAAACGGGACGGAAAACACTATCAGAACTTGGCATCGAAGCCGCCATTCAGAGGAGGGGGGAAACAACGTATCCCACATGAATGGAGGCAGGACTTCATCCTCAAACCACTACCACGCAACATGCATCCACAGTTCCACGAACATCGACGTCGGGCACGGGCAAAAGTTCACGACAAGTACGCAGACACTGAGGGCGCCTTCTTTGTCGATGCAGCTGGACCAGTGAATGACAAATACACGGCAAGCGTCATTCATCGAGGTCAACAGATAGACTGTATATCAGTCCAGGACACAGACACAACTAGCATGGAAGAAGCCGGAATCGTCCTCGCCCTACGAAACCCCGGGTCCACCTTCGTTCTCACAGATTCAAAAGCAGCCTACCGAAATTTCTGTAAAGGCTACAATGGCCTCATTGCGCACCGAATCCTAACACTACTATCGTCCCCACGCTCAGAGGGTTAATGGAAACAGCTGATATGGATACCCGGCCACTGCGGAGTTAGAGGCAATGAGCTCGCCCATGCCTCGGCCGGAGAATTACTCTTCCGGACCTCCGACCCCGGCATATCGCACCCACCCTCGTCTATGCGTATGGACCCGCTCCTAACATACACAGATATTCTGGAACACCAAAGACTCGAAAGACGGAAACTTCCGCCCCCGGGGCCAAACCTCAGCAAGGAATCTCAGGTAGCGTGGCGTCACTTGCAGACCTTGTCCTACCCCAACCCATACATACTGTCCAAGATAGATCCCGACACTTACGCATCACAGTGCAGGTTCTGCGCCAATAAAACAGCCACCCTGTACCACATGGTGTGGGAATGCCCACACAATCCGCCTATGCAACCCAGGACACAACACAACATTATAGGGTGGGAGGCAGCTCTGTCCAGCTCCGATCCGAAGACCCAAGAGGCCCTCGTGAAACGTGCGAGGACAGCGGCACGCGCCAATGGGATCCCGGACTAAGGATCCCACTCACCGATCTTCTCGAGCAGAACATCAAATAAATGTTTTATTCCCTCTTGCCATTTTCTCTTCTTCGGTCACAGAGTCAGTGATACGAGTTACGCAGATTATAATGTAATAATAATAATTGTTGGGGTTTAAAGTCCCAAAAGCGTGATATCATTACAAAGAACGCCGTAGTGAAGGGGCCCGGAAACTCCGACCACGTGATGTTCTTTAACGTGCGCCTAAATAAATTATAATGTACGCCGTAGCGCACACTACGCATTTATATACAAGTAGGATGCGGAGAAGCACGGGCGATATTAGCGTTCAAGTACGTTAGTTATGTGCTACATTTCTATATGAAACCTTGTCGACAGAAATCGCGATTGCAAAATCCCCGATTCGCCGCGCATTGAAGGAAGCAAAGCCTCGGCAAAAGCAAGCTTCCACGAAACATAGTTTGGACAGAGCAGCGCATCCGGTAAACTTCCACGACCGATTAGCACTACTTCGCTAGTTTCCACAAGTGCAACTTTCTACTTTTCTTTTTCTAAACCGGAGACGCACTTGCACATTTCTTTTTTCTTTCTCCGCAATGCAGCATCCCGAAGCGTCAAAGCACATGCGCATACATTCTGAATCGATGTTTTACTGCCCGCAGGCTGCATCAGTTTCCCCCAGAATGACCGAGAAGCACGTTCGCTAGAAAATTACTGCCTCTCCCGAGTTAGTAATAAGATTATTAGCGGTCAGTGCAAGCTAGCTGTTCCACTCCAACAAACATTTCTCACGCTTCTGCAAGCTGTGTGTTCTTCTTTTACCTTCTTTTTTTTTTCTTTAAATGATTTGCCGCATGACTCTCGTTACCATCGCTCGCCGCACACTCTGCACAGAAGTCCACATCCCACGGCAGTGATTTTTAGCCCCTTCGCTGAGTTGTTGCTTCCGAGAGAAAAAACAGCACCGTCGTTGAAAAGCCCATCCAAGGGCTAGGGATACAGTAAAGAGCAATCGAGCATTCGAACAAAAAAAATTAAGAGGCAAACACAGCAAGAGGACGAACGTTAGTTTGCAAATTAATTATCACTTTCGCAAGACTATGTACAGTTATAGAGAAGTGCTGCAGGTAGCGTAATTCAGTAAAAGCGACGTAATGAGAAAGACTTCTCATTTTCGATTACCTTCATTTATTTTTCTCTATATTTTTCTTTCTTGGCCATATTATTGTTCTTTCTATACTAGGGTCGTTTGTGAAGACTTTTTTCTTTCACCACACTCGGATGATTGAGTCATATCTTGTGCTACTCTCACTCCTCCCGAGGCAGGCGGAAAAAGGGAATCACGCTTAAAATTGTAGTGTTTTATGAAACAACCACGGATGCGACGCGTCCGGTGGCGACATGTCGAAGGCTGCCTTACAAAACAGGCTTTCAAGCACATATTTGGGCAAATTTCTGGTAGCGTACGCAAATGAAAGAACAAAATATATAGGGACTCATACACACTCAACGCCAAGTGTATCTATGTGGGCCTATATATATATATATATATATATATATTTTTTTTTTTTGCTGTCTTTTACATGCCCTAGAAGAAATTTGCTGAAGATGTTCCACCAACAAGCCCGCATCGCATTCCTCGTGATCATATTTGAAAGTGGGGGCAATCATATAATGGTTATTTTTGAAGATTTTTCTCTTCTTCAATGCAGCAGTTAACCTTCAATTCTAAAAAGGTGAGTAATCTACGAAAAGTACCGTGATCCGTAGCCGCAAAACCATCTTACATTAGAATTGTTCGAAAGCGGTTTATTCGGCCAATTATGAGCTTCATACGACAGAAAGTTTATTGGTCATGCAAGAAAGTTAGTGCAACAAACGGACACAGGAGAAGAGAAGAAGTCAGCACAAAAAGCCGACAATCATAAGAAAAAGACACTCCGTGGCGGAACAGATGAAGCAACAGTAGCCTATGTTCAATGCGAATGAATTATGACGCTCCGACCCGCTTCATCACTACGAAACGATTTACTACCAAAAAGACTTGCGTGCAGCTGACTGGGGAAATACAAGTCACATTCTAATTCGTATTTTTCTGTACAAAGACATGGTGACGTAAGAAATTACGTCGGTTACTATTATTTATTGAGCCTACCACTCATCACAGTTTCTGTAAAAAGCCGCTTTTTTCTGCAATTCTGAATAATTTCATTGTGCTGGTGTTACAATCGTCTAAGGCTGCACCAGGGCCTTTAACCACGACGATGTTTCTAAAAATATAAAATGACACCATACGTTATTTATCACTTTAGCTTTGAACCGATATACCAGACCGTGACGCAAGCATCTTAATTTTGCTTTAACGCGTTTTCGTTAAATAACTTTGCACCCGCTGGGCGAATGAATCTGCGAAAAATTTAGCGATGCTTCGGCTCCTGATTAGAGAAAGGAACGTCAGTTCGTTCGTAAAAGTAAAAGTGATATTTTTGGTGATAACCTAACGATACTAAACATTTGGTTACATGCTACAGAATTCAGTGTTAGTAAAGTTAAGTTTAAATAAGTAAATTCCTAATTATTCCTTCTAGTGATTGAAACGGCTACTTTTCTTTAAATCACATCAGTGCTTTTTGTGTAAAAGAACCGCGACACAACAAGCAAAAATGCATTTTCTGTGATGTGGTTCACCTACAACTGTGTCTAAACGATCTGCCCCAGCACGGCCGTCCACGTCAGAATCCAGAGGTTGGCTGGCTGGTGCATAGAAGAATGGCTCAAGCCAACACGGGAGATCGGTCATGAATAATGCGGCATTAGATTTTGCGAAAAGAGGGGGGAAAAAAGGCATTGTGTGGTTTTGCAACTGTGAAAGGACATCTTTCTAGTTGTTCTTGCTTTTTTCTAGGCAAACGAGTATAATGCTTCCGTTCACCCCATCAGTGGATGTCAATTGGAGCACGTGGTAAAGTCACCAAAATTATTTACATTCAACTACACGTACTGATGTCACAGTTGTTCAAATGCAATACACCTGGTGTCAGCGTCTATAAACTCACGCATTATGGCATTATCGAAGAATTCGCACAAAGTAAACACTAATTACATCCACCTCCGTATGATCATGTTTTAGGTGAGAGTGAATAACAACTTCTTAATAGAAAAAGGTTTATTATACCCATTAGTTTCATACTAATTTATATTCATCAAGCTTTGCCCGATCCCTTTCGTCCCAACACACAGCGAGTGATAAAGGCGAAAGTTTGCCTGATTAGCTGAGATTCACCGTGCAAGCGGCAAACGCAGCTAGCAGTGAAAGAACTGCAAGCTATTCTTTTCAGGCGTGTCTGTCAGCGAACATTTGTTTTTGCGCCCTAGAAAAACGGAGGGGTCTGGAAAGGTGTGCGGCAGAGACAGCCAATGCAAACATTCCCACGCAGGCGGGTCACCCTAAAAAAAAGCCTACATCTGCCAATACACAGCGAAGGCAAACAGTCAGGAAGGCAGTAAAAAGAAAGAAGAAGTAACTGCGGTGGCACTCGTGTGCACAAGCACAATACGTTCAGAGCTGAGATCACGGCTGTCCGTCCGAGAGGAAGAACACTCCGAAAAGGAAGCCTTGTCTCCTGTAGACGTAGACCTTTCGGCAAGAGGACATGTTTGCTTATGCACTGAAACGTAATAGCTGAACTGACGAAAAGAGAATAACTCGCTTCTTTGTGATTATGCCCTTCACTTTGCACATATTACTTTGCAAAGACTACAGGCCCCAGTTACGTTATACAGAGAGCTCGTAATCTGCCCTCTATTTGTAGTAAGTTTTTACCCCATGGATAGACGTATGCGCATGCGGTAAGTTGGCCGGCTCATAGCGTTCTGCAGTCCGTATCGCGTGCGTGCGTGCGTGCGTATGTGTGTGTGTGTGTGTGTGTGTGTGTGCGTGTGTGTGTGTGTGACGGGGGGCGTAGGAGTGGGGTGTGTGTGCGCGCGCGTGTGTGTGTGTGTGTGTGTGTGTGTGTGTGTGTGTGTGCGTGTGTGTGTGTGTGTGTGTGTGTGTGTGTGTGTGTGTGCGTGTGTGTGTGTGTGTGTGTGTGTGTGTGTGTGTGTGTGTGTGTGTGTGTGTGTGTGTGTGTGTGTGTGTGTGTGTGTGTGACGGGGGGGCGTAGGAGTGGGGTGTGTGTACGCGCGCGCGTGTGTGTGTGTGTGTGTTCTGTGCGCGCGCGCGCGCCCGCTCTTGCGTACGTGTGAGTGAACTGTTATGGGGGGCGTGCGTCAAGAAAGGCGCGTCTCTAGGTTTCTCAAGACTAAAGCTCCAATCGACTAATATTAACCTTATTTCTTGTACTTTACATCCACCTTTTATATCGTACGCCAGTACAAATATAATGAAATGCATTTACAGGCTTGCTTTAATGAGTAGACGCTAGTGCATTTCACTGGTGGTTCGTTGAACTAAATGCGGACTCAGCTATCAAGTTTCACTTTGACTTCTTTTATAATCTGATAATCATGTCCATGGAATGTATGGGAACGCTATGTGAAGTAATGATGTCATAAATTAGAAGAAATTAAAGTGGACGAAAAGACAAATTGGAGTGGGCAGAAAGCGAACCTCCAGGCTTTGAATAACGTGTCCGATGCTCCACCACTTTGATCTACGGCAATGGTCATCTTCCCATCCAAACTCATCGGTGATATCTGTGCGTTCAAACCTGGAAGTCTTAGCGAGCGCCGCGGGGAGACATCACGACGCGTTTGAAACACATTTGTTTTGTTTTTTTTTGCATGCTGGCGTAAAGCAGCATGTGATCTTTTGAGGAGCGGGCACTTGTTGGTACACAATGACTGGCCGCTGAAAGGCAACGACGTCGACGACTGAATCTCAAACGAGTAAGTGTTTTGGTGCTGTCAGAGACAGGCCAGCTGGAAGCGGATGCCTTCAAGTGTTTAGTGCTCAAGCTACGAACGAGTGTTGCCTCTCACGGTCCTGAAGCGCTGTGTAGAAGTGTAAAATATATGGCAGACAGAACAGCCGACACGATATCAGAAGCTCCCACTGAGGCTCGTTCAGCGGGCCCGGGCTGTCGCAGAGGTTGCCATAGGTGCCCCGGAATAGAAACCCTCCCCCTTTTTTTTTTGCATTGCAATAACGTGTTTTCATCATCATCATCACACTGACGTTCATTCGCGCCCGCATGAGCCCAGAACGTCCA
>JALIZH010031587.1:0-10333 GCA_030522465.1 Rhipicephalus appendiculatus
TGTTACCACCTGCCACTTATGCTCGTTATACAGTCATGCCACTCATTACCATATATGGTTGTGGTGAAGTACCTGAACAAATGCGGGCGTAGCAGACGACAGCGCGGCATCCCCTAGAAGAGGATGAAAATGAAGCAGTTAGGAAGCTCGCGCAGAAGAAAAAAAGAAAAAAAGAAGGAGCTCGTGCGGCAGAGGAGAGCTGTTGGAACGCCGGCAAGACGTGGCGAGAGAGCCTAGGGCGGACCCGCAACTACGCGCGAGGTTCCGAACGCCGGGCTGCTCTTTTCGAGCCGTTGAAGTCGTCGGGCGATGGTGTGATCTGGCGCGAGTTCCGGGAGAGCCTGCTGTCGGACATCTCCCCAGATAGCGAGCGTGCTCGAGACGCCGGAGCCACCAGTTACCACGTCCAGCGAGCTGTGGCTGCCTACTGCTGGCGACTTCGCCTGAGCCTGGGGTCCGTCTCTACCGGGACGACAAGTGACCGGCCGCCTACTGCAGGAAAGCAACGAGCCACACCCCGCAAGGCACCGGACTACTGCACACTTGTGAGACTGCGCTTGTTTGTTTTTGTTTGTTTAGTTGTCGCGTGCACGGGCCCGTGGTATTGTCCTTCGTGTAATGCGTCTTGGTCGTCTAATATAACTGCCTTTTTGTGTCCGCACTGCCTCCATTTCTCCTCGCGTCACACGCCTTGCGATGTGACGAACCTTAACCATCACATATCTGGCGTCCGCGAGACAGGACTGCTCTTATTCCATCTAACAAGAGCATCACATTGCATATGTGTGTTTGACGGTCGGTGATGGAGGCAGATAAGCTGACGGCGATTGGAAAAGAATTAGGTTTGAGTGGCTCAGCATTAAAAGAATGGATAGACCAAGAACGCGCACGCGAAAAAGAGGCACGTGACGCTCGTCTGGCCGAACGCAATGCAGCGAAAGAAGCCGAGGCGGAGGCCATCGCTCGATTAAAAGCAGAGAAGGAAGTTCTCGAGCTGAGGTTAAGGTTGCGGGAATTAGATGCGACAGCGGGTAGCTCGACTACTGGGCAGCTTACCGAGGGTCGGCCCGTACACTCTTATCACGGTAACGTTTAGGACAGCATAAAACGGCAAGTAACTTATAGTTTATAGGTTACATGGCTGTTACAACAATTTTATTTTTGTGTTTTCTTCATTTACCTCTCAGATAAAGGTTACATTGACAGAAGCATGCCATTTTAAAAGCTAAAGCACCGCGATGGGCATTGTAACCTCTAGATTGTAACTTGTAAAAGCGCAGTGACTCATCCGTCAGGGGACCTACACTATGGAGTGGAAGTTTATTGGTGAATGTGTCAAATCGCGATCTTTCTTGTTCAAGGTTGGCTTTTGCAATTGAACAGTGGATAATGTATAAACAGAACGGGTATTAGGTAACAGCAGAAAAGAAAATAAGAGTAGCAGCGATATTAGATTGCGGGATACTGTTGCAAGTGGTGGTGGGGTATGAATTGAAACTGCAGTTCAATAAAGTGAGCCCACTTCACACGTAATTAAAGAAGTGGCATAAAATCCGAACCAGACATGGGCACAACAACCGAAAAAATTATAACGATGCCATCGAAGAATAATTCCGTGGAGCGAGAAAAATATGTTCCGAGACTCGGAATACAATTAATCCGGATTTTCTTGTTGTCTTGTCTGTTTAGTTTTTTTTTTTTGTATTTTTTTCTCGCGAAAGTTAACTGACCGTAATGCGCAGCAAACGTCAGGTCACAGCATTGCACCATACACGCTGAACCGTCATCAATTTGCCAACACAGGAGAAAAAGATGCCGCTAAGTTCACAAAACAGCATGCGACGGCCGCTCCAGTGTGAGCGCATAGAGGGATGGATGTGTGAGCTCGCGGTGATGGCGTGACTCACAAATGTGGCGTCTTACTGGCGCCGTTTCAACCAGTTTCAACCGCATCGAAGGAATGACGGCGTCATCTCTCTGAGGCTTTGCACAGCTTGAGGTGTATGCCGGGAAGGGCATTCGAATGAGAGGCGGTTGGTGTGGTGTTTGAAGTCGCGCTTGTGGTGCTCTTTGTTTCATCGATTTAACCAGGTTTTACGCTCCTCGTTTTGATGACGTGCGTTGCCTAATGGTGTTTCGTACGTGAGTGACGCGTACCTGGTGACACAGTAAGCAAACACCCTCGCAAACGCGCGATCCGCCGCAAATGAGCCACGAGGCAATGCAACGGGGACATGTTCAGTGCGCTGCGCGTCCGTTGCAACGAGCTGCATTGCCGATTCTTCGCCTGTCTGAGACTGGCAATTATCGAACGTGTTGCATCCTTTGTTACGGTGGCCGAAGACAGCAGCCAATATGATCTACACGTAAGTAATGTTCTCTGTTCAGTGCATCATTTGCTTGTGTATGTGTGTTTATGTCACGTGCTTGCAAGAATTTACGCTCATGCTTACGCTACGTGTGTTTATGTCACGTGCTTGCAAGAATTTACGCTCATGCTTACGCTACTGTAAGAGGTGGACCATGTCAGAAAAATAACTGATGTCATGTTTTATGCAATGCATTGTTATTGGCAGAATTCAGTTCGCGTTTGCCCTTACAAGGCGGGTGTTTGGGCGTATATTATCAAACATCCGACCAAAATCATTTGTTATCTTTCCAGTTTATCTGAGAAGCATGAAGGACAGAAGTTTAGCCCTTCTTGCTGTCATCGTGTTGGTACCTTGAAATTGCTCGATGGAAGCCTGCAATCACGGTGTGAAATATTGTTGCCAGCATCAACAAAGTGCCCCATATCAGCGCTGCCCGGAAGATTTTTGAGTGCGCACTAACTTGCTCCTCTGGGTTTTTTGTCACGACTTGGTCGCAGGTAGATGATATCTGTGTGTGTGTATGTGTGTGTGTGTGGGTGAGGGGGGGAGTGAATGAGTGTTTTCGCGTGCGTGTGTTTGTATATGTGTGAGCGCGCGTTTGTATGTGCGTGCGTGTGTGTGTATGTGCGTGTATGTGTGTGAGAGTGAGTGCGTCGGCGTGCATATGCGCGAGGGCATTCGTGTGTGTGTGTGTACGTGTGTGGATATGTCTGCGCGCGCGTTTGTGTTGGTGTGCGTGTGTGTGAGTGGATGAGTGTGTTTGCGTGTGTGTACATATATGTACCCGCGCGCTTGTGTGTGTGTGTGTGTGTGCGTGCGTGCGTGCGTGCGTGCGTGCGTGCGAGCGAGCGAGCGAGGGAGTTTTCGAGTGCGTGTTTTTGTGCATGTGTGCGGGTGCTTGTGCGTGTGTGTACATGAGTGGGTGAGTGTGTTTGTGTGAGCGTGTGTATGTGTGTATGTGTGCGCGCGCGTTTCTCTCTCTCTCTCTCTGCGTGCGAGCATGCGCGCGCGCGTGAGTGTGCGTGTTCAATTTTTGCTTTGGTCGGCTCAGTGTCTATAGGGTTTTCTGGCTTCACCATGTATCATCCCCACCAGCAGGGGCGGCGCCAGCGGGGGTTATGGGGAGGCTCGAGCCCCCCCAAAGATTTCCGCCTGCCCCCCCCCCCCCCTTTGCCCCCCCTTTGCGCCCCCACGAGCAAGCATAGTCAAAACACAACGCATATGTTTCCAGCCTCCCTGCCCCCCCTGTTGGAACTTACTTGTCGTGGGTGCCCCCCCCCCCCCCCCCCAGCGAAAAAATCCTAGCGCCGCCCCTGCCCACCAGACGGGCTTCCGTCAAACTTTTTCTGTGCGTTGATCTTGACTTGAAACCTTACCACAAATATATACCGTAGTCATCTTCCTTCCATAGTAGCACTCATACAGATCGCAATGTACAGGGCGTTCAAAATTAAGATGACTTGCATTCATGCCCACGCTTCCGCTTCTGCAAGAGGTGGGTCGTGTCAGAAAAAATAAATTGTCAGTCTTTGGCGCAATTAATTGTTATCGGCAGTACTTGCTCTGCGGCGCTCGACTATACGTCGAACTGCGTCGCTATCTAAACGGGGCAGCTGCAAAGGATATGTTACGCAAAAAACCAATACGCTGTGGCTTAACTATATTTCAGATAGCATGAATGCCAGCAATCGTGCTAAGTAGGAGTCCCAAGGGGGACATGGTTGGTGTGGTTGGTATGTCTTTCGATGTTCTTGGTTCTGTGGCGATGTGAATCTGTTCTCTTACAATAAGGTAATTTTTGTTGTTGTTCTAGTTCTGTTCTATGGTGAAAGCAACGTTCCATCGTGGTTAGAAAAGCTGAATCGGTATACATGTTATGTAACTGTCATAGCCGGAATGTTTGAAGGTACGTAAACAGCACAAATGTATTTTTTTTCTCTTTTTTGCCATATTCATTGTCTTGCGTTGAAACTATTTACAGCATACATCCTTCCCAAGGCATGCTGCGAAGATCGCCAGGCAGCTGGAAATTTCCCGACGCCGATATGACTTACGCTCCATGCAGCCCAGAATATGAACTGCCACGTAGAATATACTCCTTGAGGAAAACAATTAGGTACGAACATATTAAATCTCCACGTGAAATGCTAAGTATGGTCACTGAAAAACCTTGGTTCGCCGTGGTGGAGCAGTGGGTATGGTACTGGGCTGCTGACCCGAAGGTCGCGGGTTCGATTCCGGCCGCAGAGGTCACATTTTCATGGCGGCGAAATGGTAGAGGCCCGTGTACTCTGCGATATCAGTGCACGTTAAAGAACACCAGATGGTCAAAATTTCCGGAGGCCTCCATTACGGCGCCTCGCATAATCAAATCGTGGTTTTAGCCCGTGAAACTTCAGATACTATTACGAAAAATGTTGATTTTACAATTTCTGTTTCTAATCACCTGGTGCCGTGTTTCTGCGACGAAACTGTCTCTTACATTATAGTTTGCTGACTCTTGTGCTAAAGAGAAGGAAATTACATGTGGGATTAACGTACTTTTTCAGTTCAGAATTTTTTTTTCGGATAAACGTATTGCACAGGATATTAGATTTTAGGAGCGCTTATGTATTGGTCAAGTGGCACCCCCTTCTTTTCTTTCTTTTTTTTTTTTGGGGGGGGGGGTGGGTTAGTATATGTCTTACATTGCATATTATCAGCAGTTGTGCGCAATGTGGCAGTAACCGTTGCCATAGTGTAAAAACAACTGTACTCTTCTCTTAGGATTCCACTGTCCAGCGAGGAGATTGCGGAATCAGCAACTGGTATATTGTCTGAAGAAACATGATTGTGCGTGCATCAAGAGAAGGTTTTACTGCAGGTCCTGACCCCCTGCTTGTGTAAATTTTTGCTGACCACAGGTGAAAGCAAGAAGAAACGCTTTGAATACCGGTGGCCTTCTATCAGCTAGGCAATCACTGAACCAATATTGAAAAAGTAATGAATAAACTTATGTGTATCGAAGACTATCACGCAACTTTGATGCCTTTTGCTTTGAAGGTATGAAAGCAATAAAGTATGCATTCTTTTGGAATGGTTCACGTTTTTCTCCTACAACTCCTTATGCCCATCAATTTTTGTACAATGCTTGATTTGGTCTTCTTTTAAAATTTTTCTTTAACATTACGTTTCGTTTAGGTACATGGTCTTGTACGCCTGCACAAGCTGTGTTCTACAGCACATGCTCAGGAAACTCGAACAATGCCCCTACATTGCAAAAGTTGTTATCACTATCAATTTCGTGTTTTGCACCCACGCAAAAAAAAAAACTGATATTTTTTTTTAAAAATGCAATTACGTGTGATACTGTGGGCAAAGGCTTCCCTTTTTCAAACTGTGCCACAGATGCCTGTTGAACCATTAAAAAGCATATCACCTGAACAAAATAAAGTGCATTTGGGTCACAGCAAAGGAGAAAGTAGGAGGAGTTGCACGTGTGTTGTTATATATGCTGCACGTATGTGTTAATGGTTTGAGTGAGTTAGTAGCATTACAGAAATGCAAACATTCCACGCACAGCCCAAGCGACAAAAGTCAACGACTGAAAATCACCCTCTTTTTGGTCTGCCCTCTGGGTTTCATCGTCCTGCTTATGCGCAACGTGCCAGCAGGTATGGTATGCCGCACACATGAGTAAACTTAAGGAGAAGTACGATTATGATCACACGTTATTTGCAGGGGGGCTCCATTCAGTGTAACCGCTCTACCTATGCTCCACCAACCCAGGTGTCGTCAAACAAAGGGTATGTGCCTCTTTTTTCTTCCGATCTTCTTTTTCTTCGACACATTCCGGAACAGTTGCTCCACGCATGATCGGCCCAGCCAAGTGTCGCCTAGCAAAAGAAGCGTGGGCACGCCTAATCTTTCGTACTTTCTTCTGCGCCTTTATTAGGCTGTGTACACATATGTACACAGAGTGACGAGAACGTTCACGGAGCATGTCATGTGGCCTGCCCCTTTCTGAATACACACGCTGGAGCTTTGGAATAATTCTCGGACATGTCTGCTTAGAGCACGACAGTTGCGGTGTCTGTGGCAAGAGATGTACGTTTTCCTCATCCCACGAAAAAACAGAAAACAATGTCCTTTGGAGTTGGCTTAGAGTTCGCATGCATCATAACGTCACACCTTCCACCACAAGCATCGAGTCGTTCAAATGGGGTCTGCCCATAAACGAGAAATTAAGAAGATCAGGTGATTGACAGATATTCTTAATTATGAGTTGTGCCATTTGTGTCAGACAAGTATCCTCTCTTGATCCAATTACGTAGAAATGTAAACATTACAATTTGCATCTCTCGAAAAAAAACAGCATTGCGGTTCTTCATATGCGCTGTGGAATTATTGTATTTGTGCGCATGCATATATTTATACTTACTGAGTGACATTCTAATAATGTCGTTCAGCATTCGTATATAATATGCTCACACGTACCTGCCACCTACTTATTACACGATAATTTCAGACATTTCTTTGGGTTTTGTGAGAAGTATACGTAAAACTGACTTAACGCGGCGTATGGCGAGCGGTTTGTATAGCTATTTTGCCTACTTTTCACCGCGAGGAGCAATGTTAATTCTCCGTGCTCTTCACTTTCCGCCTTCAGCAGCTTCCCTCCTTGGTCGAATTCACGTTTTGTCAGTATCCGCGTTTCCATTGCCGATTCAGATATTCGTGAGTGAACAAAATTGCAAATAACCCTGTAAAAAATCGACGATTATTCTTTATTATCGCATAACACGTAGTTTGATAAGCACGAATCGCACAGTCAATAAATGTTCACGAGCAGGAGGAAAACAATTCAAGTGTCATATTCACGCCGACGTATTGCTTCAACTGCGTAGAAGTTGGACCAAGGAAGGATATCCTGACACGTATATCATGATAATGTTATAAAATCTCCGGTTTTCATTGATGGACGGGTTGACCACATTTCAAAATAATCGCGGTGGAGGCATCATTACTGTAGTGCATGCAAACTTGAAGTCTCCTCGAGCATGCGAATGTTTTTTTGGCTCCCTCTTCAAACGAGCGAAGGGGACGCGTTCGGCCTCGGTCACCGCGATTGTCCCGTTTCATAAGCAGTCATGTACTTGAATTATTACCATGCACCAGCGGTAGTCTTTAGAGAAGAACCTTGCACGTGACGTCCTCTGCAAAGGTTCGCATTTCTTAGAGCACATATATAGACAGTGTAATAAAACCGCACAAGGAAGCGTGAAAAAACGAAAGAAAGAAACCGAGGCACGCGCAGCAAGAAGTGCCAAAGAGTGGAAAACCATGCTTCCGTTGCTGCGGTACACCTGGCTGATCAATGCATGCGATGAGCGTAACCTCCTGGAATGCATCGACGAAAGAAGAACGAAGGAAAGAAGAGGCGCAGAGCGGTAGCCGTATAAAATCTCCCGCAAGCCGTTTTGTGTGAACAGTATACCGTGTACTGTGCAACGTAACCTCTATTTTTACGTGAGAACGCTCGATATTGTGAACCGGTGCTAAAGGTTATTTCTGTGACGTCTGTGTTAAAAGTAAATTTGTGCACTTTCAATAGAGGTTAATTATGCAAAGGTTACTAGATGACTTTTATTTTATAGGTACACAAATTTGTGAAATTGTGCACCTTTATAGTAAACGTTACCGTGCTTAGAGTGTAGGACTCGGCGCCGTTCTTGTGCAGAAGACTAACGGAAAAGAAAGGGTTATCAATTATGCTAGCCGCTCGCTATCTAAGGCAGAAGGCACCTATTCCACAACAGAAAAAGAGTGCCTTGCCAGAATCTGGGCTACGTCAAAGTTTCGCCCCTACCTCGATGGAAGGCCCTTCAAAGTTGTGAACGACCACCACGCCTTGTGCTGGCTAGCCAACATATTAAGGACCCTTCAGGTCGTCACGATGGAGTCTGAGACTTGAAGAACTGGACATTACCGTCGTTCACAAGTCCGGGCGAAATCATTCTTACGGCGACTGCCTGTCCCGTGCCCCCCGTTGACCCACCGCTGCTGCACGACGAGGAGGGTGACTACTTCTTGGGAACCTTAAGCGCCGATGACTTCGCCGAACGACAGCGAGCCAATCCGGAACTCAAGGGCCTTGTGGAATACCTCGAGGGTAAGGCCACCATTGTTCTAAAGGTATTCAGGCGAGGACTGGAGTCGTTTTTCTTGCGGAATGGCGTTCTCCTCAAGAAAAACTTCTCGCCACTTCGGGCCAACAACCTCCTCGTAGTACCTTCAGCGTTACGTCCAGATGCTCTGCATGATGACCCGACGGCTGGACACCTTGGATTTTCTCGAACGCTCGCGAGAATACAACAAAAGTACTACTGGCCTCGCCTCACTGCCAACGTCACCCACTACGTGAAGACTTGCCGAGATTGTCAGCGACGGCAGACACCGCCGACTAGGCCAGTCAAAAATATCTGCAGCCCATCGATCCACCTCGCCGGCCGTTCCAGCAAATCGCCATGGACTTACCGAGGCCGTTCCCGATGTCGAATTCCGGAAACAAATGGATCGTCGTAGCTACTGAGTACCTCACCCGCTACGCCACGACAAGGGCCCTGCCCAAAGGCAGTGCAGCCGAGGTGGCAAAGTTCTTCGTCGAGAAAATCGTACTGCGTCATGGCGCCCCAGAGGTCCTACGTACCGACAGAAGTACGGCCTTTCCTGCGGACCTAACTCAGGCGATCCTGAGGTACAGCCAGACAAGTCACCGCCGGACCACCGCCTACCACCCACAGACCAGTGGCCTCACCGAGCGTATAAGTAAGAGCATCGCCGATATGCTGGCCATGTACTACGTCGACGTCGAGCACAAGACGTGGGATGCCATCCATCCGTATGTGACCTTTGCATACAACACGGCCGTAGAAGAAACGACGCAGATGACGCCGTATAGATTGGTCTACGGAAGGACCCCGGCATCGACACTCGAGGCCATGTTGCCCAATGTCTTCGAGGAAGAAAACATGGACACCACCGTGTACCTTCAGCGCGCCGAAGAAGCCAGACAACTCGCCCGTCTGCGCATCCAAAGCCAGGAAAAGACCGACAGCCGTCGTTACAACCTTCGACGACGCCACATGGAATACCAACCCGGTGACCCTTGTATGGGTCCCGACGCCAGTACGCCGACGGGGACTCAGCGAGAAGCTTCTTCGACGATACTTCGGACCGTACATGGTACTTCGACGTCTCGGTGCACTCGACTATGAGGTCGTTCCTGATGGCATTGCGAACTCTCAGCGGCGCCGTGCGCGACCTCAAGTCGTCCGCATCGTGCGCCTGAAGCCGTATTACGCGCGTTAGCAAACCTGAGGACTGGACTTTTTACTTTATTAGTGTACTTTCTTGCTCGTATTTATTGCTCATTTTACTTTCTTGCTTTATTATTCTACTTCCACTTTCTGTTAACGCATCTGGACGATGTCTTTTCAGAAGGAGGCAATGACGCACATGCTTCTTTCTACGTTTTATGTTCCCGGCGTATCACACGTTCGTGTAGATACTGCCTTGCGCAATCGGCGCCAGAATGTCTGAGATCATTCTAGATAGCTTTTCGGATCATCTGTCCGGCTTGAGCGCGCAAACGTTAACAGCTGAGTTTATTCTAGAACAAACTCAGCCACCAGCGATAATGCTCGAATGTTCGAAGCCCCGTGTAAAAATGCCGACACGCGTTACCGCGGATCAGTTTTAACACGAAAGTGTTTTATGCCGGGGTCCACCACAGGCCCCTCTGACGTATTCCCGTCACGGATATGACGTTGTAAAATATAAACTAACACATAAGATCAAAGAAAAAACTAGAAGAAAAAGTTCCGTCGAACTTACGACCTCTCGCTCCGCAGCGCGCGGCGCGAGACCACTCGGCCACGAGAGCGTACGCACCTCAGCTAGCTAACGGCGAGCTATTTATA
>JALIZH010031588.1:0-77216 GCA_030522465.1 Rhipicephalus appendiculatus
AGTGTGAAAAGCATGTCCAAGTGGGCAGAGATTTATGAAAGGTTAACCTAGGCGCTAAAAAAAAGTGCCGTATCACAGAACAAATTCAATTGCTATTCGCTAATACAGTTCATTGACGGAAACGAGCATTTTTACGTGTAGTTGCACATTGTGTAAGCCGCCTTATCATTATCGCTAGTGTTCATTACATCAACGTGAGATTTACGATGTTCTGCATTTCGCAAATCATTTCCACTGAAGCCACCAGAACCTCCTGAAGCTTTCCAGTAAACAAACATAAAAAACAGCACACCTCCAGTTTGGCACTTGATTCTGTTGAGTGATTGTATCTTTTTCGCTAACGTGTTCTGTGTATTTTTACAGAGCTCTTAAACACGTTTGCATCAGAGGGTACATGAATCTCCCCTTTCTACTTTATGCTCCAATAGTTCATCAATCGCAGCAATAATGAAAGTTACATTTGATCTATACTTTCTCTACAACCTAGCCCTCATACTCAACATTTCGTTGCAGAGAGTAATATTAAAAAAAATTGTATTGAGTGTTACCTGGGCGATTAATCATTTCCAACAACACCTGAAATAAAGAAGATTTTACATTTACTGGCATCAATCACAAAATAAGGCAATATGTTTTCTGCAGTTGGGCACAAGATACAGCACCATTGTTAGCATCTGCAGTATATACCCATTGCTCAGGATTAGAAGAATTGGAAAAACTGCATAGAATAGAAACGCACATAACTAGAGAAGAAAAAAAACATTTGCATTAAGAAATATTGGTCTCGTGTATGCTTGGCCATACATAAGAAACCACATCGGTCAAAAGCACACTATGATATAGGAGTGTGACTCAATACGGGATAGAGAAATACTGTATTTTTCTATTTTGGCCAGCCCGCGACCAACGCGGACTCTGACTGATAATGCGAAAAGTTTGTGTTCTCATATTTCTGAATATTTTCTGGGATAAACTGTCTTTCATTCAAAAGAAGCTTAAAAATTTATGAAGACAGGGGTTGTGAAGAGCTAAGTAAACAGTATGACAAGTTACGTAGCGTAAATATCCACAAGATTTTACTGGCAAAAAAAAAAGAAGAGAGTCTCCACAGAGCCTGCACATGAACAGAACAAATCATACAATTTTTGGGGCACCTCACGTGTAAACGTTTACAACAATGGAAGCCGAATAATGTCGCGAATAGGAAGGCGTGCGCGTTTTTCTATGATATAGTAAAAAGGCATGGCATATACACAAGATGCGAAAAAAAAATGTATGGCCGCTCCACTATTGTAATGCCCGAGAATGTGCGTCGCATTTGCACCCAGTGATTCCCGTTCATGGAGCTCCCACTGCTCCGTTTACCACATCGTCAGTTAGGCCATTGTTCGAGGTAAGCATGTAGGGCTATCACAGCACGAGTAGAAATTCGCAAGGCAAATTCACATACTCGGTGTGGCACATGTGCGCTGCTTTTCGCTGCGCTTTACCGACTTCGGTTGACTCCCCCATGATCCTTGAGATTTAGTCACTAGCAACGCAGTGCCGCAGCGCCGACATAGACGCGGCATTGGCGGTGTAGAGAGGGCAGGGGAGGGGGGGGGGGTCATTCGCTAGCTCGGCGAGGTGGTGGCGCCCTCTCTCGCGCCCAGCTGGAGACAGCCCTATGTTTGCGAAATGTTTTAGAGATTTTTAAGCCAATCAGTGCGATTACTTCGTGAGTATTTCTGTTAAAATTAGTATTTTAGACCTTGTTCGTTCATTTTAACCAGCATTTGAGCACTGCTAGCCTTGTTATGGTCTGTAGTGAACTGTTTACTGCGAAAGGGGTCACGCCACACGAGATGTACGAAGGGACAACAAGCCGGTCCCCTAAGGATCTCCGCACTTAAAAATGCTGAAGCTCGCACAGGGCCTGAAACCGCTAAGCTGGATGATTATGAAGTCTACTCAGGTAGCTTCTAGGCTGTTGCTAGGCTTTAGCTAGCTGATACTAGGCTGTTGCAAGGTTTTAGCTAGGTGATGCTGGGTTGTTTCTAGGTTGCTTCACAGAGCAGAGAGGTTCGAGTTAAAACAAAGACGGTCACAAGCATGACATGGATGTGGAAGCTCCAGAGACCGAAACTCGTGCTTAATGCTAGCGTTCCCCCCCTCCGAGAGATCTATGGGCACGTCGTCGGTCGCGTAGGGCTTCCATTACTTCAGGGTCTTCTCGCAGCCGCCCTGGAGCTGCCGTTGCCTTTCCCGTTTCTTGGTATTCTCTCGTTGTACCTACCGCTGTAGCACTCCGGATAGATTCTTCAGCGATCATGAAACGTGCGGATACGGTGTTCCACACTGGGTTAATCCAAACGGTTTAGTAAAGTTTTACTGCATTACAGGTTACGTCTGTCCAGAAACCTCATTTGATATTTCCCGCCCATCTGTTTGTTGCCTTCATATTTAGTGGACCAGTGGTGAGTACTTTGCCCAATTTCTAAGGCACATACCGATTTATGATGATGATAATTTTTGCGCACATTTGTGCACGCTACAGTATTTGCGACCGGCTTAAACGGCTTCGCTGCTAAAATAACAGGTCACATTCACTGAGTTTTGATTTGACCATTGCTCAGTGTGATCTATGCGCAAACGTGAATGCCACCTATACTGCCACGTAAAGCAACATAGAATATTACGTAGAAGCACCTAGAGCAACCTAAAGTAGTGCCAGCTAGAGGCGATGTTGGTCAAGAAGAAAAAAATGTCGCAGTTTCACCGCAAGGGTGAAGCAATGAATGAGATAGCAAAAAATTGTAATGTTATACGAAGTGAGGCTGGCAGCTAACTCTTTTTGGATCCGATCTCACGCAACTCTAGAAAACGCTTGTTTAAGAGAATTCTCTTCGCGTTGAGAGCGCAGCACGTAGAAGGGTACACCGGCCCCCCGTTGCCGGCCGCCGAGAAGGGGAGATAACGCGCGCCCGCGCCCGCAAAATCGAAGCTCGCCCCCCTCCCCCCGCTCCCCCCGCCGTCGGCCGCCGAGAAGGGAGATAACGCGCGCGCCCCCGCTCGTAAAATCGAAGGTCGCTCGAGGGACCCCACCCCCCCTCCTCGCGTCTTTTCACGCTCACGAACCACGGGCGGGGCCGGTTATATATATACATATACATATACGGCAAATGACGGCGGACGACGAGGACGGCGGCCAACGGCGGCGGCGACGCCGACGGCGAAAACCGCAAGTGTCCATATATAATTGCTATCGCAATAAAAGAAGAAATAGAGTCGCACAGGCGGCACTTGTCAGCCATGGACAACAAGGGTAGACGGGGAATGAAAACAGGCCCGTAATAATTTTATTAACTACTATGGCGTCAGGATATCCGAACGGTGGTTCAAAGGGATAGCGGATAGCCTCCTTTTACGCACAAGAGTAAATGCTCTATTTGGCCAATCGCTGTCTTGAAGCGTGTAAGAGGTATCCTCATTAATGCAAACAGACCTTCTACGGGCACAGCAGCAGGCGATAGCACCCATTTGCATGCGTGTGGCCACATTCATGGAGGCAAACGTCAATGTAATTTTATAGCATTGCTGTTATGCTCGTAGTTGGCCGTGTGCGCTAGATCAAAAGTTATCATAATCATGAACGGACAAACGCTCAATCATTGCCATATCATTCTGTACAAATGGTTAAAAAAGAAGCTGTAACGTCCAGCCCGGAGTTTCAGACGGTTTGTTTTAGTATTCCTTAACTATAGAAACGTTTCGACAGAAATCTTAATCGGTGTTTGGCGTCCATGAGTTCCCTTGTTACTTTTTAGTGGACTCGGGCGGTTAGTAGAGGGATTTGCCCAATTTGTGATGCACATACGCACTATAGGAGTTGTCCCAGGGGGCTGTTATGCTCGAGGTTATCCTTGTGTCTCAGATATGAAATTATCATATTTGGCACCTCAATCACCACCCAAGCATTCTGAGCGGATCGTTAACAAGCGAAGCTGAAACGTATCCAGCCCTACTGCTTTGACCGAGACTTGCGGAACTGAGTGCAAGGTGCGCTAATTTTTCTAGAACTAAATTTCTAAGCTAATATCCCAAATGCAAGCGTTGTTGTGCTCAGAAACAAAAACAAGGCTTTGTTCGCAAGTACATTTTTGCTCTTCTACGGGCAATGAATTGCTAGGAGATATCTTAACCAAGCAATAGAGCCTGTTTATGTAATTAGCACAGAAAAATATGTAGAATAGCTTATACTGGGTGAATGAGAGCAAGGGCTTCTTACTTGAGGTGCAATGAAATGACGAAATGGCAAGAGTCATCCACGTCGGTGATTTCATGGCCTTTGTTAGAATTTTCGGTCTCAGACAAATGTCTTCGCCAAACCAGCGTGCTAATCACTCTTTGTCACGCGAATGCTAAATGATGAGAAGCAGAGACCGATGAGGCTGTAGTCATGCGCGGACTCCAATATGACACTATGCTTGATTTTGAGCGGCTTAGATGACTCAAGAACGTCTCCGTCATAATCTCCAAAATATTAACAAATTGAAGATTCCCTCCTACGCTGAAAAAAGACTTATATTCGCAAGTGGCATGATCACCATACTTACCTATCGGAATACGTAGAAGTTCTTCGACACGCGTTGCTAGTCCCTTGTACAGCATGAAGTTATTTGGCCGCATCAAAGCTGTAGGCGCCCATCTTTTCGTGATGACACGAATGGAGTCGTCATATGATGGAGGCAACCAAGAAAGGATGTCCCCAACATAGTGCGCGAAAGGTTATTCACGTCCAGGCGTCGTTAAAGGGTGTCTAACCTTTCCGGCTGTTATTTACAGCGTTCCATTGCGTCAAACTTTTGAGATGTGTGCCTTCATTATACTTATAATAATACACGTAAGATGAAATCATATCGCTGGGGACCTCATTATATTTATGACTCCTGGAATACACCTAGCATGCCTATATTCAAGTTGTAACATACCACAAAAAAGAATCTGAAAAAGACTCGTGTTTTAATGTCATAACCTTGTTGATATATGTTGTCATATAGTTCAGGGTATGCTTTTTGTATATTTCGTATATGCCCTGCTGACAACATGAATACATATATAAGTACGTGCAACGATCAGGACACATACCTTCATTTGGCTTAAGAGATTCCACATAATATGGTAGATTGAACACGGCAGCAATGCGAAGATCAGGACACATATACGCTAACGTTGCTGAAAAGACTGAGCCTAAAGTGATGCACTGAACTGGGCAGCCATTGCTGTTCCTGCTAATTATTATCTGAACGCAGCACAAGCAATTCTTGCATACTCAACGAAATAACAATTATATAGCACGTCCTCTTATGGCAAAGAATACAGCCCAACTTCACTCAAAGTGGGATTGTTAGCCCCAGCTGACTTACTTGCGAGTGGTGTATTTTCGCGTTTTTGAGGCGTAAATCTGGCATTACACAAGAAATGAATAGGTGCTCGCGTATTCTGCGAATGATCCTGAACGCAACAAAGCGCTTTCAAGTGATGCTTAGTTGCAGAAATGGCATGCATATATCATGATGCATACGTCATCGGAGATGAGGCTACCGCTGTGGGAAGGAGTAGCACGAACATAATTTTTGTTATACCACGATGGAATATAGTTGCTTCACGCTAAATTTAGAATGCGAGGCGGCTGCAGTGTTTTATGTATAATAGTATTCGTGCCTTTGAAACCATTCTAAGAAACGTGGCATATAGCGAAAGTTGAGAGCATTTCATTCTCTGGGGCCTCAAGCATGATACGATCTAGCTGACATTATAGCATGCAATGATCTGACCACTTCTACACTACATTTTTTTTCTTCAGCCTGCTCTTTGTCCACTGTAGACCGAAGGCATCTCGTAGTGATGGTCTCATTTCCCATGTCCTTTCCGAGCAGATTTTATATCTCTATATATCGTCTTAATTTAATCGCCCCACCTAACGCTGTGTCATGCTCAGATACGTTTGCAGTCGCTTGGTATGCAGCCCTACGTACTGAATGGCCACTGGTTACGTAGCTCTCCTACAAAATACATGGCCACACAAGGTCCACTTTTTCGTTTGTTGCAAATCAGAATACCGACTACCTCTCCATCTTCTCTAATTCAAATAGCTGCCATTCCATTTCTGATCGTTACGCTTATCATTTCGCTACTTCTGTATTGGAACTTGCGTTTTGCTCGTTAGCTGTGCTGTATATACTCCCCCAGTTCTCCTAACTGCCGTATCACCATTCATATCCCAGTTCAGCATCATCATCATTAGTCTGACTACGCCCACTGCAGGTTAAAGGCTTCTCCCATGTTCCACTAATCAAACCCGGCCTTGTGCTTTCTGTTGCCAAGTTATACCTGCAAACTTCTTGATCTCATCTGCCCACCTAATTTTCTGTCTCCCCCCTCACGCGTTTGGCTTCTCTTGAAATCCAGTCAATAATGACCAGCGGTTATCCTGCCGACGTGCTACGTGCCCGGCCCATGTCCATTTCTTCTTATTGATTTGAACTATGACATCCTTAACCACCGTTTGTTCCCTGATCCGCTCTGCTCTCTTCCTGTCTCTTACGGTTACACCTATCATTTCCCTTTCCATTGCTCGCTGCGTCGTCCTCAATTTAAGTTGAACCCTATTTGTAAGTCTCCAGGTTTCTGCTCCGTAGGTAAGTACCGGTAAGGTGCAACTGTTACATACCATCCTCTTGAGGGGTAGTGGTAGGCTACTATTCATAATTTGAGAATGCTTGCTGAATGTGCTCCATCCCATCCTTATTGTTCTAGTTATTTCACTCTTATGGCTCAGCTCCGCGTTTACAACTTGTCCTAAGTAGACGTACTCCTTTACAATTTCCAGCATCTCGCCACCTATCGCAAAGCGCTGTTCTCTGGCTAGATTGTTCCACATTACTTTAGTTTTATGCATATTAATTTTCAGACCTACTATTCTGTTTTCCGTATCCAGTTCAGTAATCATGAGCTGTAATTCGTCTCCTGAGTTACTCATGAATGCAATGTCATCAGCGAATCACAGGTTACTAAGATACTCTCCATTAACTCTTATCCCTAACTCTTCCCAATCTAGGGCCCTAAAAACCTCCTGTAAACACGCGGTGAATGGCATTGGAGAGATCGTGTCTCCCTGCCGTACGCCCTTCTTTATTGGGATTCTGTGATGTTGGGATTCCTACTTTATTGGGATTCTGTGATGGATTAAAATGATGTTAGCATTCTTCCAAGATTCTGGTATTCTCCCCGTTTAGAGACACTTCGTATACAGGTGGCCGGTTTTCCTAACACTATCTCTCCACCGTTTTTCAACAGGACTGATGTTACCTGATCCTCACCAGCCGCTTTGCTTCTTTGCATTCCCTCTAGGGCTTTCTTGACTTCTGCTGTCAATACTGGTGGGATGTCAGATTCCTCTGGGCTATCACTGCTTCCTACGTTATCATCCTGATTGTCTCGGCTGCTGTACAGATCTCTCTAGAACTCTTCCGCTACCTCAAATTTTATCCATATTGGTAGTGACTTTACCTTTCCAGTCCCTTAATGCATACATCTGATTTTTCCCATTGCACAGTTTTGTCTTCACAGCTCTGAGGCTTCTTCCGTTTTTAGAGCATGCTCAATTCCCTCCATATTATGCCTTCTTATGTCGGCTACTTTATGCCTATTGATTAACTTCGAAAGTTCCGCCAACTCTCTTTTGTCGTTTGAATTTGAGGCTTTCTTGGTTTGACGTTTTTTAATAAGGTTTTTCTTCTTCTGGGATAGCTTACAAGTGTCCTGTCTAACGACTGTACCCCCGACTTCCACTGCACACTCCTTAATGATACAAGGATACAAGTCAGAATATCATTCATTGCGTCAACGCTAAGGTCGGTTGCCTCGGTTAGAGCCGCGTATCTATTCTAAAGTGAAACTCTGAATTCCTGTACTTTCCCTCTCAAAGCTAGTTCATTAATCGACTTCTTGCGTATCACTTTCTGCCGTTCCTTCCTCAAGTCTAGGCGAATTCGAGATCTTACCATTCTGTGGTCACTGCATCGGATCTTGTTAACTACTTCCGCATCCTGTACAATGTCCGCGTGGGCACACATTATGAAGTCTATTTCATATTTAGTTTCGCCATTAGGACTCCTCCGCGTCCACTTACGATTTGCCCGTTTTCTGTAGAAGGTATTCAAGATCCGTAAATTATTACGTTCTGCGAACTCTAGTAATAACTGCCCTCTGTCGTTTCTAGAGTCAATGCCATATTCCCCAACTGCATGGTCTCCAGCCTGCTTACTGTGTATTTACCTTACTCATTGCTGATTTTACATCTTCGTAGAAGCGTTCAACCAACTGATCATCATAGCTGGGTGTAGGCGCGTAGGCCTGTACCAACTTCATCTTCTACCTCTTATTAAACTTAATTACGATACTTGCCACCCTCTCACTAATGCTATAGTATTCCTCTATATTGTCAGCTATATCTTTATGAATAAGGAAACCCACTCCCAGTTTTCTTCTGTAAGCTAAGCCACGATAGCATAGGACGTGTCCGTTCTTCAGCACTGTATAAGCCTCATGAGTCCTCCTAACCTCACTGAGTCCTATTGTATCCCATTTAACATCCTCTAATTCCTCGAATGCCACAGCTAGACTCGCGTCACTAGATAAAGTTCTAGCGTTAAACGTAGCCAAGTTCAGGTTCCAATGGCGGCCTATAAGGACCCAGAGATTCTTAGCACCCTCCGCTGTGTCGCAGGTCTGACCACCGCCTTGGTCAGTTGCTTCGCCGCCGCTGGGGACTGAGGGCCAAGGGTTAACTGGTGAATTCATATATCAGTTAATGGCCAAGTACTGCGCCAGGGTGGCCAATGCTGCTCTGGTGAGGGAGTGCATTGCCGGCTGTGGTCGCCAGTGTGGGTGCACCCCAGGCCGTTTTGCGCAATTCCACCATCACGCGGATTTTTTTTAATCCGGTTGGGGAATTGTCCGGCACCGGGACTCGAACCACGGGCCTCTTGCATGCGAGGCTGATGCTCTACCTCTACGCCATTGCTGCATCTCCCAGTTAACGCCCGCTATATCCTGAATTAACTTCTTTATTCTAAATACATTTGAGATGGTGCTTATTTGAACACTGCCAGGCTCAGGTGACAGTGGCGGCCTGTACAGGTCCAGTGATTGTTGGCACACACAACTTTGTTGCAGGTCTGACTTCCGCCGCAATATAATAGTCCGATGACGTTGAAGAATGGGAGTTTAATTGCAAGTGCAATTTGAGAGGTCTTTGCAAAATATTACCCCACGGAAGCGAATTGTTCTCGTTGTGAGGGAGTGAGTCGGCGAGAGGCAGCATAACGAGTGTAGCCCTTCGGCTGCTTCGCCAGTAGAAAATGCATCTTCAGTAGAGGTATTAGCATGCAAGCATTGCGATAAGCAAAGAAACAAATTCATATATAGAGAAATACAGAAGTTTCTTCTCTGTCAACATATATGTAACAACAAGCGGGTTAAATTGCCATCTGATTGTTTGTCGAGACTACTTGCCAAGTGGCCTGAGTGCAAATCGTAGAGAATTTCTTATCAATTTTAGAGTGTGCAATGCAAGCATCCGGTTACCTGTAATAAAGTCAAATGTGAGTTAAAGGTTTATTGTTACGTAATACTTATGCACCGGGTAAAAGCGGTGCAGACGTGCTGGTCCACTGCACATCCACATGGTATTGCCTTCACGTGATTTCTGTCTCTCACGAATGTGTTCGTACTATTGCCGCAATTTGAGGTTTACTTAGCCTCACCACAAGCGTATTCGTTCTGACCTTCTTTTAATTCCGCATATACTACACTGTTAAGTACACGCATGTTTTATTTACGAGTTAAGCCAACCGGTAAGCAGTTGTTGCTGCACGTCGCAGCCTCTCAAAATAGGAGGGGCTGTCACACTGTTTCCTACTGCGGAGGCTCTAACAGCCTCCGCAGTAGCAAACAATGGATGGTCGCTGTCAAATCAGTGTGGGTTTGAAATACAGAAATTACAGTTTTGATGTATTTCTTAGAAAGTGTGTTCTCTTACACCAGCTTTATTCCATCAAAATGAGCGCCTTGATTACAGGAATATTCGCAACCGACTTATAGCTTGCCATTGCAGATGCGTTTGTATTGGAGCATTCATTTGTCTGGCCTACACTGAATGAAGTGTACCTTCTACTTTCACGCCTATCAGATATTGCATAGAGGTTTCGCTTCGCCGATGTGAATGTGTTGAAACAAAATCCTCTTTTCTGACTGTGATAGTTCTTGCAATAAACGTTTTCGTAAAAAAAACTGGAGCGATACTAAGTTCCCGAGACATCTTTTTTTTTATATTGGTAGTTGTGGCTTCCATTTCTCTTTTGTGGGTTAAAGTGCGTGGCCGGACATGCGGTCGAATCAGTAGTCGACGATGACCACTCCCTTGTGGGCTGCCATCTCGGAGGCAATCCACGGCAGGTAAAAATGTAGGTTCGTGTGCAGGCTCGTTCCGTGGGGTCGAGCACAGCCCAGGCCGAACGACACGACGCCCACTTGGTAGCCAAGCCCGTGCCTCCACATCGTTACAGGACCGCCAGAATCGCCCTGTGAATAACAGACACTATTAGTCGAATATGAATTCCACTGCGCTTAATTAATACAATTTACAATATAAAAGCTGGATAACACGAAAACTTGAACACGTATTCGCACAGGCGCCATCATATGTTATTTCATACTGTGTAACCTGTAATATATTTTTATGTAGGCCCTATGAAGGCGCTGCTGGTTCTGTGGGAAATAAGTAAATAAATTGAATTTCTCTTAATATTTTATCGTCCTATGTCATACGGCATTTCTTGAACTGTCTTCCCGTCATAAAGTAATCCGACTGACTTGACGTCTAACACATTCAAGACAGGATTCGGCGCCTTATAGCGTCAGAGGACGTACGATTTGTTTTGCGACCATTTCTGCAGTCTTATCGAACTCATAGCACTCATTCTCTCTCTCTTTCTCCATCTTCTTCACCTTTTTTTATGGGTCAGTAGGCGTTCCCTGCAGATTTTTCTCATTTTCGCTGCCTCTAGAATAAAGTTGTGCAAAACCGGAAAGTGTGCTGCTATGGCGTTGGTGGTCTCGGAAACCTAACAGCACGGGTAACCAAATAAGCCTACCTACATATGCCTAGATTCATTGCCGCAAGCTTTCCATCATTGCGTCAATACACTGTGACGCAATTTCAGTACTGAGCATTTGATTGCTAGCGCACTTAAGGACATTTAAACAACTGAGGCAGCTTCGCACTAGTGGTGCCAAGCCTGAAGGAACAGCGGAGCTCAACGCAAATGCTTGTGTTTCTCTATTGTGCTCGCTCTTTTTTACTTTCTTTCGTTTTATTGCTCTCTGTTATTTCTGTATCTTTTTTGCCTCTGTATACTGCTATCTGTTCTTTTCCCTCTATATATATTTCTCTATATTAATATTCTTGTTAATTATTTCAATCTGTTTCTTTATTTCTCTGTTCCTCTTTCTTACTACACTTTTCTTTCTCTCTCTCTCTCTGTTCTTGTCCTTCTTTCTGTATATTTTTCTCCTCCGTTTACCTGTCCTGTGCTTCTCGTTTGTTTTCATCTGAATGGACTAGCATTAGGAAACGCCTTCACTGCACATCCATTGTGTCATCTTCAATGCGCGTGCTGCCCATAGGCCGTCTTATCCTCCAAAATACTAAGGAATACCGAAAAAAAGTATTGTAAACTATCCTGATTTCGCAAATGCACGGTGTTAGAACTAGGTGTCTTTATTAATAGTCTATCCTAGGATGAAAAAGACGAAGAACAGAGCCCGCCGCCCGGGTTAGCGTTGCACGCGCTAGCTGTCTTTAGGTCGTTCATCATAATGATAGCTTTCGTTCACGCGAAACTGGAGAATGTCGAGCTTAAAGAGATTTGCTGAATGTTTTTAATGCGAAGAGTAATATGCACTCTATGCACATGTCACTGCAGTAGGTGAACTCATCTACAGATGGGCACAATGTGCGCATGCGTGGTCCTCCAGTGATACGGGTACTCATGCAGTCACCGTTAGACGGTGCATGTTCTCAATTATTCTATCTGTAACGAAAAGCGTGTTCTGAAAAAGTTAGACCTAAAGCGAATCGCTTGAGCAATAACAGTTCTAAGCCACGAGTCAACATACATTCGCATACCCTAATGACAGGAGACGCAGAAAGATGCAATAGCGGGTTTACAAGTTCCTGCGTGCTAACTATTGATGAACGATATCAAATCCGTGTGGGTTCAAAACACTTCATAAATAACGGTCTTGATGTTCTTGTTCGAAGGTATTACAGACCCAGGTGAATCCCTTTACGCCATCAAAAGTTACGAAGTGGAGATTCTTTTTTGTAAGGTGCTTCCGGCAAAAATACATAAAGGTTACCGTAACAAAAGTTCCCAAAAATATGAAACGTAAGGCACTAGGAAGTATGACACCAATGCCGCCACTTCAGAAACATTCACATCTGAAGATTTTGTTTCTGGCGAAGATAAGAAATTTTTATATTCACTTGCATAGATCATTGTCAGTAGAAGGACAGCATAACTAACCTGTCATAGTAATTTGTGACCATGTGGGGATTTGTTTAGGAGCCTGCGCACATTCGTTCATTGTGAGAAAGACCACTTCCTTTTTGCGAAAGTAAGCAAAAGTTGATCTCACACTCATTAACCGTTGGCAGCGGGGCTCGTTAGTTTTGCTGAATACTGTGAGAGATTGTACTGAGAAACAAACGCACGCACAGGACAGGAGCTGGCGTTGTGCGCATCTTCCTGTCCTGTCTGCATCTTTGTTCTCGAGTACAATGCTTCCCAGTTCTCACAATCATGTAACGTCAAACTGTGTATCTCTCGCTGCGACGGTTTGCAGACACGAGGTGTTCTCTCAGTATGAAAAAATACAGCGCCTCACCTGACATACGTCTTTGCCTGTTGATGAAGTGCATAAAATGACGGACTCGTTAAAAAGGGCCGCCTGCCAATCTTCTACGAATGTTTCGTTGCACCGAACGTATGGGAGGATCTTGCGTTTTATGTGGAGAAGCTTTTTGGATATGGCACTTTTATCTAGAAAAAGGTAAAATAATAGTTTTTAAACAATGCTGGACATTGACAACACAATCTGGTTACCCAAAAACCATTTTCATATAAGTCAACTTAATGTTCTAGAAAAACCCGACGGCGTTGTCATACGGCACTCAAAATGAGCGCTTATGATTAGCCGTTTTACTTCACTTTATGAAATATTAGTAGCGAAGTAAGCCTTCCCTCGGGTGTCAATATTAACGCGATGCCGTTAAAGAGCTCGCTTCGCAAAACGTCCGGTGTCGGCGTCGGTGACGGTGTAGTTGGTTGCGAGTGAAAAACTAGCGTTGTTCATGACCAAAAAATCGACAAAAGATTGGGCGGCGCTTAAGCTTCGCCTTTAAGAGCTGAACGCGATAGCGATATCCTGTACCTAGCGCGCACTTCAATCACTTAGTGCATACTATGTAATGGGTAGCATGCTTTACACCACGAGCAATTATGAACGGGGAATCTGTTTCAACTTGCTATGCACCCAGCACGTGGTCTTAAGGGAAAACGCGCAGTGACGTGTGTGCCTTTTGTAATGGGTGGCTGGTTTTGAACCACGATGTCGTCATGATATTCCCATGTTCTGACGCCCGATGGCAATGTACGCTTGTACCACGCAATATTACTGCGATATAACATGTTCTCTTGTGACGCCTGTATACCGGACGCGTGTGTTTGTAAAGCATGAATGTTATTTTCACTGTATTTCCAAGCAGAGGAAGTTAGTTTCAATGAAACTCCAAGCAGAAGCGTGGCTCTGTGGTAGAACTCCTGCTTGCCACGCAGACGGCCTGGGTTCGATCCTCACTCGGACCCGCAATATTTTATTATTTATTTTATTTGCATCTTTCTCGATTTTTCGGTCACGGACAAGATGATGCTTTTTTGCTCACAACCAACGACGCTGACGCTGACGCCGGAATTTCTGCGGAACGCTATCGCGTTTAAATGCAAATGAAAAACGTTTGCCAGCTCCACTACTGTGAAACCAGTGGAAGAGCTTCCACATGGCCCACCAGCTATTCACGTTTGTAGAGTTCCGACTGCTAAACACCCCCAGCTATCTCTGGCGAGAGTTTAAAATTATGTGATGCACTGTATGACGACGAGATCAAATACATATTGATATTGCTTGAAGTAAGTCACGCCATTTTTTATATTTTGCCAATTAGTTGCCTAATTAAGTAACTTATGAAGCATGGAAGCTGGGCAAAAAATTCTTTTGAGAGAGTTGTAGATCAGGTTGAAAAACGTTCAATTAGGTAGTTTCAAACTTTCTATCTATGAAGTATTAGCGTTTTTCTGCTTATTGCACGTGCCCGCGATATTAAAAAAATTGGGGGACCCTTAAGCTTGGCCATTAAGATTTGAACGTGATAGCGATATCCTGTCCCGAGTGTTTAATTCAACCGCTTAGTGCATACTGGCTGTGAACCCACTACGTGGTGTTAAGGGAATACGCGCAGTAAGGTGTGTGCTTTTTTAATGGGTGGCTGGCTTTAACCTACGAAATCGTTGTGATAGTTACATTTTCTGACGCCCGATGGACAATGGTACGCTTGTGCCACGCAATATTACTGGGATTTTACGTGTTATATCGCGACGCCTATATAAAGGACGCTTGCGTTTTCGAAGCATGAAAGTTATTTTCACTATATTTTTAAGCAGAAGAAGTAATTTTCACATTATTTCCAAGCAGAGTCCTGGCTGTGTGATGCAACACCTGCTTGCCACGCAGACGGCGTGGGTTCGTTCCTCACTGGGACGCGGAAATTTTTTATTATTTCTTTCATTTGGATCTTTCTCGAATTTTTCGGTCACGGTTAAGATGATGATTTTTCGCTCACGACCAACGACGCCGGACACCGACGCCGACGCCTGCATTCCTGCGAAACGAGCGCTTTAACGCTGTCGCGTTAATATGCCATGTTACATTCCCCGCCTTTGCGCCTGTGCGCGCCTTTATGACAGTGAACCAGAACAGCCCACCTGCAAACGACCATGCCATTTGGCCGCGCGTACTGCCTTTGAAAGGACACTGACGATAGCGGTGGCTGTCCGATGTCGCACAGCCAGCACTATTGCTTGCGGCAACACAAGCGATAACCGCAAGGTCGCTTATCGCTATCATGAACAATCTTGAGGAATACATATCACTCTTACGCAGAACATTGCAGTCTCTTCTTTACATCCTATGTGGCCGAAAGTGTCATGAACTTTTCTGGAGAAGAAAAGCCGGTGGGATAAAGGAATTTAGACTTTTCGTATCCCTCTGCGCGTCATAATGGTCTTTGCGTTCTCAAGTGGTATGTATGCTTGCTGGGTGGTTTCTCAAAAGATGCTCTCGCAGTTGTTGAGCAGAGAGGCGCTGAATACTAGGGTTTATCGACAGCGCATCGGCTTCGATGTCGCTAATGCCCTTTTGGCATTTGATGTCCACGTCGTACATCAAACATCCAAACGTCGTATGTCGAACGCCCGAGAAGTACGTCTATTTGCCGAGAAAATCGAGACCGTCGCGGATGCGAGATGGGTTGATAGTGGAGCACCGTCAGTGCCTTTAGCTTGCGGGTAACCTATGCAAAAGCGCTTACATCCTTCCCTTTTTTTCTGTCAGAAATGTGGTTGTGGCCTTATAGTGACGTAGACAGCCGTATAAGGCATTTCGGGAGATGGTCCGTTGATTGGTCTGTCCATTTCTACGCTGTCGGCTTTTCAGCATCGGTTGGGAGCCCTACGGATGGGAACATTGTTGGTGAGCGGAATGTGACGTGCTTCGCTACTGATGCATCCAATGTCTGTCTAGGACTTGAAAAAAAATGTGGTTGATCCGTATGATATAGGAATCGGTATACCACATGATATTGAAACATGTGTTCAGAGAAGTAGTTGAGTTTTTATTGTACATGGATATATATTGAGTGTTGGTGTTTAGAGGCTACAGCACCCCTTAGACGTTGACGCACCGAATGTTGACGCCTTGTGACACTTCTGCTCTATCATGACAAGCTACGACTCGCGACCGGGATACATTTTCCGGAGACACTGTATTGGCACGCACCGGAGCATCGCGCAAATCATATTCGAAGCCACAAGCGTTCTCAAACCGTGCAAGTGACATCGAACGGGTTTTGACTGAATCGTTTTGTGAACTCACGGTCCCGCTACAGCGAAAGAGGGATGATTTACGGGTCGGTGACCATCCTGTGGATATCCTTCGCATGCGGCGTCATGCTAACGAGCAGCGTCTAGCTGGTAGGTCGCGTCGGCGAAGGTATGATCATTTTGCTCCTGCTTCGATGTGTCTAAGCTGCAAAAAATTGCTGACATCAGTTCCCACCAACGAAGCGTAGGTGTTCGCCGTGGCATGGTTTTGTGCACGAGGATGGAGGATGTCATTCTCTGGGCGTGGAGGTCAGGGTGTCAAAGTCAAGAGACAAGTTAAAGAGACAGTCACTGTCCCAAGCCAAAAAGTTCGTTTTCCATGCCTTGTTGTATAGGTGGTTGAATTTCCCTGGTAATTTTTCTGATCTCCATCTGTAGATTAACGTGACCCAAGGTTTTGATGTAGATGTAGCTTGTTGGAACAGCGATGAAGGAATTCGTTATTATTTGCAGGTGAAAAGCCAACAGCACTGCTTCGCTGATACAGGTAATCATAGCTGCAGTATCAAGAGTAGTGCTGGCGTGGTACCCGCTAACGAGTGCATCAAATGGAATCACATGGCTTGGGATAGCCCTCCTAGTTTTCCTGGTTGGTGAATGGTTGGATATGCTTTCGCGTCGTGGAAGTACATTGTGCCAGTTCATCTGTCGAAACAAACCGTCCACTGTGCAGTGCCTCCATTAGGACAGAGCTGTTGCTATGGGCGTTTAAGCTGGTCGTTGATGGGCCGACGCACTCGCTGCGTTGATATGCACATTTTACTGTAAAACGCGGTGAAACTCAACTCTCTGCATTGTTGGCTCTGCACGAAGCGCAGCTGAAAGCCACGTGGCTGCAGTAGACGGGTTAAGCCCAGCAAGCAGATTGGCGGGAAGGCCGTCGATGATCGCTGATATAAGGTGGGCGTCCTTTAGATCGGCAAGGCGTCCGAGGCACATTTTTCTCATTACAGCAGTTGAGGCGTTCCCTTTGTCTCAGCCGACAATGACTGAATTGAGGGAAACGATCTGCGACGGCACTTGTAAAACGCCGCTTCATGCAAGCAGATAAGCTCTCCTAATTTGCTTCACCGTCGCACGCTTCGGTGTACAACCACCGGAAAGCCTCGCCTTCATTGTGGTAGGATAGGTGGCACAGTGTCCATGCAGCGGCAGCAGTCTTCACATTTTAAAAGGAGGCGTCCTTGGGTCTCCCGAGTACTTCGCGATGTGGATATGTTTCTTTGATGTTGCCATGATTTAGGGCATGGTAGATCATGTCAACTAGTGTAATGCCGGATAAATGACGGGTGTACGAAGCTCCATGTTTATAAGACATTTCGCCCTGCTCATGTATGTGTGTTCGTCACACACACACACACACACACACACACACACACACACACACACACACACACACACACACACGCACACGCACACGCACACACACACACACACACACACACACACACACACACGCAGACAGGCACACACGGACACACAGACACACAATTTTCGAGTCTCAAGAGGCACTTGAGGATTTCGCCTTAAAAAGTACAACGAAATTAGCTTACTCTCAGCTTTGTATCCCCAACCAGCGAGAATAACACATTTTCCTTCGAGATCCCATTCTTCCTCTGGTAAGCACACTGGCCTCACGAATTCGTCGATGAACAGAGATTCTGACAACTGTGGGAAAAAAGTAATAAATTGAATGTGGAGGTCTGAAGATTACAACACAAAAGGCGAAGTAAAATCAGGGTACTGTTTTTAACGAATACGTTCCAGTGAGGTTTTCAGTTGCTCATGTATTGGTAGCTCTACTGTCAGTGCACTAAATATAGTTTCCATTCATTTTGTCATGAAGCTGATTTTATTGAATGCGCTAAAACACATGGTTACATGCGCTTTAATATAATGTCAGTAAACACAAAATAGAAAAAAAATGTTTCAGTTCCGTGAAATGCGGCGAACTGCTCTAACAGAGCAGCTGCGTGTGGCACATTCGTCACAGTGCAAGCACCAGAAACACTATTCATCCCTAAGATAACGTGCTAGCGAACATTTAACATTCAGTACTACAACTTTGAAGAGTCTTGTTGTTAGAATAAGTTATTAGGAGAATTGGTAGTTCATAATGATTAAGGAAGCACTAAATTAACATCCGACAAGGCTAAAAAAATGTACTGGACAAGTTCATTTAAAATGTATAGATATAGAACGTAAAGACACTAGAACCTCGCATGTGTGCATCCAGGTACCTTATCGCAGCCTTGTTGAGGGCGCTAAAGGGGTTTCCCGCACTGTTATCACCAGCTTTCAAGATTAAGAAAGATTCATCGAACTCTCGCGCCGTCTGGTTACTAAGGCGTGTGGGCACTTTGGTGTCAGATAGCAGTGAAGTGCACTTTTGGTGTCAGACAAAGTGAAGTGATTTGCCGCAAGTGAAGGACACGTCTGTCCTGTCTAGTTCTTTTCCTTCCTTTTACTTTGTGAGCTCATATATTTCTACATTATGAAGGACACTTGATAACCACCTCCCTCACCACACCCTGATGGCCTTTTCCTGTGCTTGAACCTGCATTCATGTCACTTCTGTGCGGTCCGTTCCACATTCCTTTCAACGGCAGCTCACATTCTGCCCAGCTGATCAACTACCGAAAACACATCGTCAATATCATATCTCACGCCAACCTTCTTGAGACGATGCGAAACACCGTGCAAGAAATGAACAGTAACAAATGGCTTATTGCAAACTCTTTCGATTCGAAACGAGCCTTTGAGTTCCGATTTCGGGCTTCCATGAAACCTGTCGTGTATGTTCCCTTGTCTGGTACTACGTTATATTGCGCTCTTTTCAATCATCTAGCAGTGCAGTGTTGTATATCCAGGAGCTCTTAAATCTTCTCAAGCCCACAACAAGTACTCTTTATAGTGCGTACAATATCTTCTATGTTCTATTTTACATGTCACCTGCTTTTGTTTCAGAATTCGAGTTCTGAAAATGCTGTTCTCAGGTAAACAACGAGAAATTTTAAAGTTTCAGATTCATACCCATATATCGTTAAGAGATGCTTGATTCATGGCAAGAATTCTATGGTGGCCTTCCATCTCTGATGGCAGCTTTCGGGGAGGTACCATGACAATACTGTCGATCATCAACTCACCTCGTGCAGCGCTGTGAATTAATTGCGCAAGCAGGCTAAAATGATGGAGGGTACATTGCGAGGCATTCTTTGCCGAGGAAGCGCTTGCCTTCGGCGTTTTGCTCTGAGTGTCTACAACTCACTTGCCAGTACGATGGTGTTGTATGAACTCCCATTGTGCGGTGTGCGAACTTCCCTCTGGCGCAAGGTCGACAGAGACAATATGGGTGCAATTCGACTTTACTATGGGATGCCCCGCACTTCACGAGTTGCCGAGGTTCTAGCGAAGCCCGCCATGTGAAATATTTTTCTCAGAGTGGAAAAGACTGCTTTTTGCATCTAGACCTCACGCGCGGCGTCCCGAAGACAACGTACACATCGACTACCTTCATTCACTAACACACTTTCGAACGGGATGCTGCATAGAAGTGTATGACCGCGTTGTAACGAACCACACACACACTTATTTGCAACTCCTGCCGCCAAATACATTTGCTTTATAGCAGATTTGTCTGACAAACCCTGGTAGTCGTTTCAAGCACCGCACTCTCGCTTTGTTCCTTGCAGCATGAAACCGCTGCCACGGCCGACGATGACCGCGCTGCCAGAATGCGCTTATACACGGACAACCCTAATCAGTAAGACTCATCTACAGGTGCTGCTTCCATAATTACTGAGCTATGCCGGTCAAGATCGAATGGCTCTTTTCTTGCCTTCTGCTACGATTGCCGAAATCAGGAATTCCACCTTGCGGATGACCTACTCCCTGACACAACACGTAACGAAAGCCGTGATTCTATGCGACTTGAAGCCATCCTGTCTCAGCTCTGCAACAGAGAATGGGCATCATCCTTGGGAAGAAACGATGCTAGCAAGTTCCGCGCACTCCCCAGCAGCGGCATAGACAACGTCTTCCAGCAAGTACCGTCCCATATTAACATCCCCAGAAACGCAGCAGCGGCCTAATTTGCGAATGCTACTCACCGCCTATGCAGTACAACTGCGACGTGCCCGAACTCACACGACGTTGCACCGTGCAACCTTAGGCGGAAGCTTGCCGACAGTCAGCCTGACACGCACAGCGCTGCCAGTCACACCCCTCGTGCCCAGCCAAATATTGGCCTTTAGGGATAAGCGTGATTCCATCCCAGTTCTCAGAATGGGCTACATGTGGATTGCCGAACATATGCATCGACTACGCGGCACACCCTCTCCTCTCTGTGCGGACAGTTCTGCACTGGAGACGGTGCATCATCTTTTTGTCTGAATTTCCCTGAATTCCCCTGGCTGACCATGTAACACTGTCTAGAACACCCTTTATCCGAGCGGCCCTAGGTCTCAGGGAAATATTTGTCCAGCAGCACCTACTGGTCTTGGCAGACCAAAAGGATCTCCGCGACTGACTGCGAAGTGATGTTTCACGTCCTGGGAAATGGCCGACTGGTAACTCCCACAGCCGCCTATCCTTTCCCCCTCCCAGGCTATTCTTCTTTTATCTCCTCTCCATTCTGACATCGTAGGAATCAGGTGTCCTCCCCGGCGAAAGAGTTACTCCGCTGTCGAATTTTCTATTCCACATTATTTTCCCAATACGAGGATAGTATTCTCTCTCTCGCTCTCTCACAAACTATTGCAAGCATATCAACTTGATTTTTAACAGCGCGGCTGTTTAAGCCGGCCGTATTAACTTCGTTGTCCTCAGAAAACCATAGGTGAGCATGCGCCACAGTATTTGGGTAAGGCCCACCACCGAGTAGAGCAGGTGCGAACGCTACGCGAAAACTATGCTCCCTTAAGTGTAGCCATTTTTAATGGCGGAGAGAGAGCACATTGTCGTTTTTTTGTTTGTTTGTTTCAATATGACACTGCGATATGATATTGTTTCTAAACGTATTCAGGAGTGCCGCAGCTTGGTCGCAATCCAATCCGGTAAGCAACACGGGCGTTGGAAATATAAACATAGACGGAAAGAGAGAGATAGAGTAAGTCATACATACAGACAGAACGAAAATACATACCACGTACCTTAAGAAGGGCGATGTCATTCTCAAGAGTGTCATCATTATAGCATGGATGCAGGATTATCTCTGCCGCACGGACTACGGGGCCTTGCTTACCTCTAGTAGTATTGTAGTAAACATCTACTCTGTCGACAGTTGTTCCGTCCCTGCCTTGCCACATATAAAAAAGTAAGAAATAACGGGGGGATTACTTTTCGGACAGTAACAGGTGTTTACATAATGACAGGAACGGCTTATATTAGTAGCAATGAGAGGAAAAGACACCATTTGTGTAGCAAAGCTTTGTCTTATCATTTGGTTTATAGCAGGTTGTAGCATGAAGCTATATTACCTTTATCACAAAATTTTAGGCTAAGTGAGCTGACACGCTTGTGGATATATCGCAGCTTGAGCAAAACGAAACTTATGGCCCTGATTCGCGCTGAGTAAAAACAGGCTTAGCAATGCACTGATAGAAAAACGTCAAGCGCTTCCGGCTCTTTGTTCGTAAGCATAGTCATTGTGACCAGCGTGTGGTGATGACAATCTGGCGAAACTGATCGCCGGAACTGGCACATTTTGCTCGGCCATCGAGAGGGCGTTAATTTTGCTGGAGCCTAGGAATTAAAACAATCGTCTCAACAAACGACTGCTTATAAGGATCGGTGTCTTTATTTTTCGAAAAATTACATGGTTTAAGCAGCGCTGTCCACGCGGTTTACGGGGCAACAGGCACCGACATTGCCTCCAAATGTACGTTCGACTACAAAACAACATAATATAATCAAAATTTCGGGCTTTTATGTCCGGAAACCATGAAATGATTATGAGGGATGCCGCAGTGCAGTGCCCTGAAAATTTCGACCACCGGCGGTTCTTTAACGTACACCAAAGCCTCGGCAGATAGATGTTCCATTATGTAACTAAGTATACCGATCACTGACGGTGCCGGAGCCATGTTGTACACAGTAGCTAAAGCCACCTGGAGGAAGTCAAAGCGACTAAAAAATAATGATGTTGCCAAGAGGTCATATTGGGAGCTATGGATGGGGTTTGTGATGGCAGCTGCTCACGCAAGCTAATTCATTGACAACGCAAGGAGGCTGCAAGGTAGGTAAGCGGCGTGATTACAAGTTTTACACGAACGCGCGCTCAAGGTATACCACATATTTGAGCCATATTTTTTATAGTGAACTGTATGACGACCCGTCATAGCTTCTATTGTGTGCTGAAAGGCCACCCACTATTGTGCCGGGTTATACATTAATTCTTTTCTACTGTTTGCATTTGATGAATGCATCAATGTTCAATGGCCACAGTCATCTAATAGCTTTCGCATAGGAACACAGATGCGTCATTCTAGGGCCGCATAAAATTGAAGATCGTAATTACAGAGTTGTCCAGGTTAATTTGACCACTACCACATATTTCAACAATCGCGATCTCTCCACAGTACGTCATAGACAAGTGTCCTTACAGCCATCGGTTTCGCTATCAATTTAATTGGGATTTTCATTCGTCTATTTTTGATCGTCGTGTTGGGAGAACGAGCTGGCACAGCACAACCGACAATACATGCATGTTTACATGCAACCGACAATACACGCAACCCCGACAATACATGCTTATGACGCATGTTTTACGCAACGCGTTTTTTCCCCATTATTTCATCGTGTGGTTCATACCCGCATATCAGTTTGGGTATAGGCAGTTAGCTCTATGGTAACTCGATTTCCGCCTCTATGTGAATCGGGGACACTTTAATCATAGTACAAAATGTTGTCCTTGGGCGTAGGTTTTTACTTTAAGTTGTCCTGAATGCCTGCACACTTGGACTATGCAATAAAATAGCAGCCCCCAGGGATTATTTTTCCAATTATTCCTGACTCTTTATCGGTCACACATAAAACTATTCGAAACTAAACTGATTCCATGATGGCACATCTATCATGAATGTTAACTAATCACCATTTTGATATCATTCTATTTTTCACAGATTTTGCTTCTTCACTGGGAAGTCGCTAGATGAAGCGGAAGTTCGGTGCAAGAAACAGAAGTGTCGCTTGTTGCCGGCACCACGAAAGAAACAGAGGCCTGCAAAGTAAGCGCGAATTCATGGTGCCGAAGTGAAAGTTGGCATGCAGACATTCGTGCAGACGGCCATATGCTAGTAGTTTACATCGCGTTGACGGGGTGGGCTTTCTGTAGTCGATATTGAGCCCGCCATAATGCGCGAACCCCCGAAATGTTGTGGTGGTGAAATACTCACGATGCGACAACGCAGTGTGCTGCAGTTAGAACATAGTTGTGTGCAATCAGGCTCCCACCGCAAATACGAGTGGTGACGGTCGTTGGGCTTCTGTAATGCATGCTTTCCATATACACCTTGAAAACAATGATGATGAGAAACATTATCAGCCTCTTTATAAGTTCCCGAAGATATCCGTACCAGCAATGCTTTCTACAAAATCTGATGCTTGCGTTCTAACCTGGGAACGAAGGAAACAAAGTTCACAGAAAATAATTGAAGAGTATGGAGGATGGAACTGATGGAGATACCAGCAGTTAATAAAGGCAAGCTCATGCATACTAAGTATACTGCTGTTTTATTAATAATTATAGTCTCATACATAGTCGCTCGAAAGCAGCCGTATGATGTATAAAATTATTTGCCTGGAAAATAAAATTTTACCTTCTGCTGTTATCGGGAACATTAGCAATGAATGCTTTACAATATATTTGATTTCGATTCTTTTTTTGTTTCCACTACGAACAAACAAGCAAAGCCGGTGAACGAGGCAAAAGCTGCAATACATAGAGTGAGGGGCCCTTAGCTCCCTCGTTACATTGTGGCAGTGAGTCATACAAATATAATAAAGAAACATATTTTTATATTAAACACAGCAAAGAGACAAGGAAATGCAATTAAATAAAAATATATTGGTGAACAACCCAACGCGATGCACAAATAGTAAATTTCACGCTATAAGCCATAGTCTGCATTGATGTGCATACGTAATTTTTTTTAATTGTTTGAAAAAGCAATATAGGAAGAGAAATGCGATATAAAGAACAGCGAGTGGTGCTTACAATCCAGGGCAGGTGGGTCCTTGATATTGGTTTGCCCATAACTATTCTGGGACTGGTCTTTGCCCGCCCACAGTCTAAAGCAAAAAAAAAACAAGTATCGATTTAGTGAACTTTGCTACCGGTAACACGAGCGAGAGCGAGAGCAAAATTGATACACGCCTTTATTGTGTCTGTGTTTACACGCCCCGTCTTTTATAGTGAATACTGGTACCTGTCTTTTATATGAATTTATTGTAAATCGGCTGTGCCTCAACGCCTGCGGCGTTAGTATGCAGAGAGAACAGTTGCGGGTACAGTGTCTTGCTCATTGGGGATTGGATTCAAGAAGAGATACATTATTATGTGGAATGTGCATGATAAATTGTCCTCTTAATTCACTCAAAGACGCTCACTCCCCCTCTCTGGCTAGTCAAGCAGTTGTAATTTTTAGCGAAAGCAGCATGAATTCAGCTTAATAAATTTGCCATCCTGCATGATGAAGGCCCAGCAATGGATTTAACATTTACAAGCTCACAAACCAAACAGAGCAGTTCTTAAAAACTACCTGGTGCGGTAGAAGCATTGGCTCTTTAGGTGGGTCTTGGAGAAGTAATGAACACGCTCACATATCCCACGATGCACTTATTGATGGCGTTCAACTATCAAACTTCGTATTATCTTGTTTCTTAACATGTGACGACAACCATACTGTGGCACCTGTTGCAAGAACGTGCTGCAATGGACGGAGGCAGCAAAACATCATTGATATTTAGTTTTCGATGCATAAAGCGTTAACTGAAGAAAGAAATGCCTTACACGTAGTTTACTTGCTTGCGAATCCACTTCTTTGTAAAAAAATACCCATGCATCTCCACGAAGTGAATCTTGATGAGTGGGCGAAGCTCTGGGTACCGTGTCAGTGAGTAACCAGTACGTTACCCCAGCGTTGCCCCATATAACGTAAATTGAGTGACATAAAGACCTTCCAGTCGTCTTAGGTAGTTGAAGGATGATTTAGAAAATTGCTGGAGTGGAGGATATGCCTCGAAAGTGATTCCTAAGAACCCGCCATCTTTCCGGTGGCCTAGATACCATTTTAATATGGATAATTTGTTGGGATATATTGTGCCCAACGTGTGCCTTTGTGTTACAGGTTTCCTTGAGAAGCCTCAACATGTAGGCCCATTTTAGTAGAGATCGACTCGTCACTACTCTTTTCGATAGGTATTTTCGCCCGGAACAGTGATCTCTTATCTTATAAATTGGCCTATGTCTACGTTGAAGTCTATTGTAAAACCTTTTTTTTGTGTCTCACATATGTTTCGACTATAGCAACGTTTTTTTTTCAAAGTCTGCCCTTACGCATAGTATATTTTTTATTCAAAAATCCACATGCAAGTTTGCTTCGTGTATAAAGTCAAGTAGGGAGCGGTGGTGGGGTCCACGAATCCAGCAGACAAGGTCGGGTGGTCGGCCAGGCCTTAGGCCTGTTGCACGGAGGTGACGACGACGGCTTTATTGTACACCTGTGCAAGGTCCACCAATAAGTGTGTGGCAGTTACATCGCGGATTAGGGGTGTCGCAAAATGGGCACGATGTACCATACTGGCCGTGGTACTTTTGCGCCCAAAGGGTCCTCACGGATGGGGTAAGCGCAACCCCGAACACGAAGCCTCCTCAGCCTAACCTCCTCTCGGCGGGTTAAACCACCAGGGAGGTCTGACCCACAAGGAGGTATAAGAGCTCGTGTGGTACGTCGGAGGCTTTCTTCTTCCCGGCGCAGCTGTCCTTGAGCGTCCTCAGGAAAATGCGGTAGAGGGTGCGGTGTGACTTGTGGGTGGGTTGCCAAATCAGCTTTGACAAGGTCCGGCAAAGCGGCCCGAGGCACCCACTGCACACGTATCCTCACAGATGCGGAGGCAGCAAGATGGTGAATACTATACGAGATTCACGTAGACCGATAATACCAACGGTGCTACACCGTGACCACAAGGAAAGGCAAGGCTAAGTCCTGAGGAGCTTCACCCCGAAAATTCTAATGATTCGCTTACACCTGAGGTCGGCAACACATTGACATGAATTTTTATGATGTAAAGCTGACCACTGCTTTACATTGTCAAAAAACTGAAGCGCGTCATATATTAGTCTGCTGCTTGTTGTAGCAGTAAGGTCCAGTAGTGAGCCCTGGTGCACTACTGAGCTTTCAAGATGGTAGAACACCTTGCTTTTGTAATAGAAACAATCTCAGAAGCCTAAGCAAGTAGAAAACATACTTATGAGCTTCATAGAATACAAATAATTGCGAGCATACAAAGAATTGCGAGCAAACACCTTACCTGGGTCGCTCATCCTCCTTCCCAGAAACCTGCAACATTGCTGCGACATTAGATGCGTGAAAGTAGAAATCCAGCCCGAATAGTGCTTTATAGAAGTTGTGTTGAAAGAAACACCTTTAACAACGGTACACAGCGACACTTCAAGTCACAGCAAAGAGATCATACCATCATCCACACCACCAGCTCGAATACGCCCACTGCAGGCCAAAGGCCCCTCGCATGTTTCCCATATAAACTCGTTCCAGTGTTCCGGTGGTACGTTATCCTCGCAAACTTCTTAATATCATCAGCCCACCTAACATTTTACCTCCCCCCTTGCGTTCTTGTCGTCTCTTGCAGTCTACCTATGCCACACTTAATGGCAGGGGATTATCTTGCCTTCGTGCTGTCTGCCCTGCCCTTGCCCATTACTTATTCATTTTCACTAAGATATTCTGAACAACAGCTTGTTCCCTCACACACTCTCCCGAAACCGTGCATTTTTTCAAAATAAGTTCTCCGTCTAGGTATTGCCCTGTAGAATTTTGCAATGCGCCTGATATGTAATTTTGAGATAAAGCGGAAGTTTAAAAGCGGAGATAGAATCAGGTACGAATAGAATGCGAGCAACGTAAATGATTTGCTATAGTTGACGGATCATTTTTTGCTGGGCTGAGAGTTAATAACCGTGCTTGGAAGAAAAAACATGGTTGATCCCTTCGTAAGAGGAATCGGTATAACTCGAATGTAAAAGGTGTCCTTATATAATACAGGAGTAGTTGAATGCTTAATGTAAAACTATATAAGGGAGCTTGCACGATTTCTTTTGGTGTTTGACAGCTGTAGCACCGTTAAACGGAAATTCACCCAATTTCAAGCTTAGTGATACATCTTCATGCCAACGACTAACGTCCATGATCCATGATTAAACAAACACGTGGGGTCATAGATGCTTGTGGTAGCTGTAGTGGCTAACGGTGAGAGCGGAATCAGAGAAAACGGTGTGACAGCCAGAAGAGAGTCACCGATTCGACGCCGAACTTGGGCTAAGGTCACCTACTCGCGGCTTGTTAGAGTTATTGAACACCACTGCCCGACTGGAGGGAAACGCAACGCGCATCGTGCCTTCCCTGTTGGCCAGGCGCGATTTTTCACGGGCGCAGCGTAAATGGGGAACGCAAAGTTACAGCAAGACGAAGCAGGCGCGCGTCGCAAAGCTATTTTTGGTATTATTGGATGCTCTGAGCAAGGCCCGACGCTTGGGCTTAGGTTGCCACCTGGTGGTGTTTTAAGGCGCCGAAAAAATTCCACTACCCCTATTGGACACGCGCCGAATGGAAGGGACGCGTAGAAACGATGCGTTGATGGAGCTAATTACGGATGTGACGGTCACGAAGAATTACTTCACGTTACCATGTGCTGTGCGAGACGAAAGTCCGTCCCTCCTTCCCGCGTCCCACACCACCACAGCACATGCGCGTCTCCTCCCCCCCCTCTCTCTCTCTCCTCTCGTACGCTCACCCCCTTTCTCTCCTCTAGGAATACTCAACACTACGGAGCGGCGCCCACGTCCTACACCCCCCACAGCGCATGCGTGTCCCCTCTCTCTCCTCTCCTAAGCTCCCCCTTTCTCTCCTCTAGGAATCCTCTACTCTACGGAGTGTCCCACACCCCCCACAGCGCATACGCGTCCCCTTTTTTCTCTCCTCTCCTACGGTTTCCCCCGTTCTTTCCTCTAGGAATCCTCTACGGAGCGGCACGCGACAGGTGGTGCGACAGCTGCATACTCCGCTGGGGGGCACGCCTCATTGACGGAGCACGCCTCATTCTCTCTCCTGCGCAGGGCCGCGATGAGTGCCCGGGCCGCTGCCGCGAAACGAGAGTGGGAGATGGGGAAGTTTTTTAAATGCGAATGCATTTCATAGTCCGGCTATGTCAGGCATCCGGCGGCGGCGTCCGCGCGCCGGCAGGTGTTATCTATCCGCTCTCACTCCCTCTCCCATAGCAACAGCTGCGGGCGCGCGCGCTTATCCTCGCCCCTAGCAACCGCAGCAGGTGTTGCGGGCGGAGTAGCGGAAAGTGAGTGGAGAGGAGGAGCTCGCATCGCGGGAGCTTGGCGGAGCTCCCGCGATAAAAAAAAACAGGCGCTGCGTCGTGCTCCCGACCGGGCTGCAGAAATTAGGCGCCTTTTCCTTCTTCGAACCACAACCACCATATATAAATGGAGTGAAGCGCGCGCGAAATGCATTCGCATTTCCTCACGATTCCCTTCGGGGAGGTGGGGGGCATTTTCGTTTTCCTTGAGTTGCACTGTTTTCAAGTATCATTGGGACCAACAAGCTCGAGTGCATACGCTTTTAAAGTGGGAACCGCGAAGCGGCATGGTGTAGGCAAATTCAGCCCCTCTACCCCCCTGCCCAGTGATATGGGCCAACCACTGACACTGGTAAAACAACGACACTCAAGCAACAGAGAGCGGGATATCCGATTTCATTCAAATTTTGTGGCAGAGTCATGAAGTCACACGTGACTTTTCTGCTCAGGTGACGCAGTACTCAGGGCTGTGATGACGACCGGAATATCATGATATTGCGCCCGTTGGGCACGGAAACGCGCAGATTGCACCAGTCATCTATGGCCAGCAATTTGCAAGTGCCCTAAGGGAACCTATGGAAATGCATACCGTTTTCTTTTCTTTCGAAGGTACCATTTCGATTCCGCTTTGATAGGTTTGTGCGGCCCTTATGTCTGCCAAAGAGACTGATTCCGCTGAGTGGCAAACAAGTAACCTCTGGTGGCTGGGGAAAAACGAGTGAACGTAGGTCCCAATCCACGCTTTTTAACAGACCACTTTCCCGCATACAAGTTGCCCTGGTTGGTTTGTCGGCCTTGCTGTGGTATACCATCTTGGTCTTTTGACTTCCATGAAATGAGAAGTTGTCGGGAAGGGTCGCTTGGCCGTTGGTTTTGCGCAAGCTGTCGCGTTTCGGAAACTCGCATGGTGTTTGCATGCTGCAGCGTGGTCTGAGACCTTCATTCCACATCGTTATGGATTTAAGTAGGCTTTCGCTTGCGCAGTGTTGCAATGTCTACGATTCACCCGTTTTAGTTTTTTTTTTTTGCGAGGCTAATTCGCAGGACCAATATTGGCCTTCTTGGTACAGTTCATCTACTTTCAATGAGGCCTATTTGGGGACATTTAGCGGCTCCGAATGTCGCTAGAAGAGCCTAATTTGATCGTCCGCAGGAGCTGCTAATGTCGATGTAATGTAAGCAGCGCACGATAGGGCTCATACGTACGCGTACGTAAGACTTCCCTCATATGTTCACTTATTTTTAACATGATAGCGTTAAAAATCTCGTTTCGTCTCAAGTCCGGTGCCGGCGTTGGCCTCGTTGGTAGCGAGCCTAACATCAGCGTCCTCCTTGCGCGAAAAATTGATATAGATGCAAATGAAGAAACAATAAAAAAGGCATTCGGTTAGAGTGCTAGTAGAGGCCAGGACTTCGGCGTGGTGAGCAGGTGTTCTCCGACAGCCACGCGCGTGCTCGAAATTGCATTGAAACAAAAAGCACTATCGAAATATGGTGTAGTGCGACTGGAGTCATTGACACATGTAACATTGCGTGGCTAACGCGTAGAATCACACCAGACGTGAAAATATGTGATTTTCACGACAAGTGGTTTGTTTGAAGGCCGATCAATTACAAAGCACACATGCATAATTTATTATCATTATCAACAACAGCAACAACGCGTTCAGCTGCGCAGATGTGTGTTTTGCCTTACGGACCGTAGTGGATAGCTGGGAAACTCGCAAAAGGAAGAATTATGTCGTAGTGGGCACTTCGCTACTCTTCTTGCAGTAGGCTTTCACGGATAGCTTGAAAAGGCCGATTCACAGGTGCATAGACGTTCGATTCTTTGAGACATGGTTTCAGTGTCCACAGAGAAGTGAAGCCAGGCTAGTGATGGAGAAGGCGATGTGAACAGGCTCAGATTGCGCTGTCGCCTACTACTCTTGAAGGCGAAGCTTAATTAAGTTCATGGATGCAATTTTATGCGCGCATTTATTCCTGTATCCTGTAATCCCGTGAATAATGCATTCCGCACTGACACAACCTCTATCTTGAAGCTTTAAGCGTGTAAAGCATGCTTGAGGCACGTAAATTTCAATGGCTGCTGTATTCCAGAATTTTTCATCGACAATTCTCGAAATAAAGTGATCACAATGCGAAAATTGTTCCTGACCTCAAGTATATTGAAATGGCACGCTTAGCCAACAACCACTAATGCCAGACCTTTAAGTAGTAAACTGCAGTAACTAGGCTGTGTGTGCTGTCAGGATCCTGTATCTGTCATCATCATCAGCCTGACTACGCCCACTGCAGGGCAAAGGCCTCTCCCATGTTCCGCCAATCATCCCGGTCCTGTGCTTTTTCGTGCCACGTTATACCTGCAACTTCTTAATCTCATCTGGCCACCAAATTTTCTGTCTCCCCCTCACGCGTTTGCAATCTCTTGGAATCCAGTCAGTTACCCTTAATGACCAGCGGTAATCCTGCCGACGTGCTACATGCCCGGCCCATGTCCATTTCATCTTCTTGATTTGAAGTATGATATCCTTAACCCCCGTTTGTTCCCTGACCCATTCTGCTCTCTTTCTGTCTCTTAAGGTTACACCTATCATTTTCATGTCAGGGGAGGTATCTGTAAGGAAGTCCTTGCATTTCGCACACTTCTGATCTTGAAGCCGAACCTCGAAGACCGAAAGATAAGTTTGTAAATGCAGGCACTCACAGCTACGCGATTATCATTACTTGGCAGAATTTTTTTCTAAGAAAGCGGAGATAACTGTGACGAAAATTACAACAGAAATAAAACGCTGACCTGTGTCGAAGATAGTGTGAGGAAGAAAAAGTATCCGAGTTTAAATGCCACTCCAACAAGCACCAAGGAAAAGCCGTGTCGATCGTGGCTCTTCGACACTTTTTCCATCAAGCCACCTGATCATTACGTAGTCACCCATAGAAATAAACCAGCTTGTCAACTAGATATTACCGTATTCGAGGCAAGACAAACCACACACTACTTTAAAGTGCTATAGTGTCAAAGGGGTGCACGTTTTTCTTCATACTGTTGCTTCTATGCCATCACGACATCCGAAACAGCTGCATTCTGTAATTAACAGAGAGAGTTGCATTTGGGCTGCCTTGCTACTGTGAAAAGGCCATTTCGTGCTCCTCGTACGTACAATCTGTCTATATCGTACCAAAGTTCATTAGGAAATCTTCTCCCGCAGACGTTTTCACTATTGTGCGCCTAGCACACTTCGTTCTTGTTTATTATACTCTAGGTTCATCAACTCTATGAGGATTAATTGCATGCAGTCGTGTGGGATACAATTTGAAACGAAAACAAAAACTCAGGAAAGGTGAAATGTAGGTTTAGCATACCGTACTAGCGTTATGTGGGAGTTTGGCATTATAAAGACAAAAGAGGGGTTCCAGAATGTATTATTGCAAAGTCTAGTCTTTCGGTAGTGATGCTACGACATATTTGTTTATTTTATTTATTTAACAATACTGTAGGCATTTGTACAAGCTCATACAGGAAGTAATTAAAAAAAAGTAAACATGGGCATGGGAATAGTAGAAGTGAACGAACGAGAAACTTGGGTAACAAAACAAAACGAAGCTTGGCGATTAACCATTTTAGCAAGCAACATAAACTTTTCGCTACAGTGATATGATGAGTATTTCCTGGTATACATGCACATTCACGTGATTCCGAGAGTAAATGCACAATAGTCAAGTAGTTAAAAGTCCAACTCTTCATTGGGCGAAGACTTTCCCAGCAAAACGAAACACTCACAGACATTAACAGCGGCGAGCGCGGCCATCTGCGGTCGAGAACCGAATGTACAAATTTTGCGGGTTGTGCATTTTTACAGGAGTCATGGTGTATTACGACAGTAAGTGATGAAAAAATTTAGAAACACCAAGAAGTACTGTCGCCACTATCGAAAGAAAGCCGGATGACTTCATTACACGTGCAATAACAGAATTCATTATCTATGATTAAGAAAACTTTGTAATAAATGAATAACTGGTGGTGCAGTTGTAACCTAACACAAAAGCTGAAAGATTGTACGAGCAGAACCCTCCGAGTATTCTTGTTCTACATCAGCAAACGACATACCACGAGGAAGACAAGTACCAGAATGGCTACGCGCAAGCCTGAACAGCCCGACACACAGGTAGCGACAGCGAAGGGAGGGGAAGTGGGGGGCGGGTACGGGGGCTGCCCTCCCAAAAGTTTCGCCTGCACCACCCTCTCTCACGAGGAAACAGTCAAAACACATGACATACGTTCCCCACCTCCCGACCCTCCCCAGACCTTGGAAGGGACTCACTGTGTGCCTCCCCCCCCATCCCCAAAGTGAACAATCCTGGTATCGCCCCTGCCAGGTGACTACTCTCACCCTCCGCTTTAGACACTGCAATTGCCTACATTATAGGTCCCACTCGACCACTTTTTGAGAAGATCCTGAAGTAAACAAGCAGAGATGATCTGCTTCTTTCCAGCAATAATTGTAACAATAATTCCTAAATATAACGTGTATGTAGGCAGGCAGAGTCCAAAAAAGAAGAGAAAGAAGGTTGTGGTGTCAAGCACGAAAACTCAGGCTATCAGTTTTGTTACGAATGTGGTTTACAATCTGCCATTGTCTTGTGGTTCTGCATACATAGGCGAGATGGGTAGATGTGTAAATGTGACATTAAGGGAGCATGAGGCAAACTTACGTTGTGATAGTTTATCACAGATTTCTCAGCATTGTGAGAAGTGTGGCCGCGCGCCTCAGTTTAACCTTCACAAGCATTATTTCAAGACATCATGACAAAACAACTCGGGGAAATAATCGAGGCTAGCACAATCTAAATGAAAAAAAAAGAACAGTCATGTCTCAGCTATTCTTCAATCGCGCTACATGATAAAGAAATCTTGTACGTATATGAATAACTTGCTCTGGCTTTCCTTTGTTCTTTTTTGTTGTATGTTGCCACGTGGGTGTATGTATCTGCTCTGTGCTATTGAATACACTTCCCTTCTGAGTCGGCGCTTGTGTTCGTGTGCTTAACAGTCTTTTCGTCTTCTTTGTCGCCCCCCATCTAAATCCATCTCATCGGTTCATCTAACTTACGGCCTGGCCCTGCCGTGCTTGCGTTTTCTTGGAACTGAGTGTGGTACTCTTAATGACGAGCGGCTTTATTCCCTCGTACTGATGCGACCATGATGTCTTCTCCGACTTGCTCCGATGTAGTCTTGTCCCTTAACGTTACAGAGCTCATATTCCATTCCATGGTCCCTTGCTTTGTCCTCAATTTATTGAAATTCAGCTTTCTCATAAGCATCCAGGTTCCACCCTGTAGGTAAGTACCTGCTGGGCAACGGATATCAGCTGACTCTACCAGAGATACCAACCCATTCATCCCCTGACAGCACCACACCACTTCCATCCCCTGAGAGCACCACACCAACAAACAGCTAGATTGAGCTTTCAAACAGGTTTATTAAGAATAAACCAGGGTTGAAGGTATCAAAAGTATAGTAATAAAACAAGCAGTTCTGGCCTAAAATATTCATTCATTTCATTTCATTTTATTATACCCCTCAGGGACAGAGGCATTACAGAGGGGGAGTGGTCAAACACATATATACAAGAAACTAAGAAAACAATAGGAACAAAATATGCAAGCATAATAGAAACGTACAGTAAGTTCATACATACAAGAAACTAAGAAAACAAAACAGTGAGCAGTACAGTAAGTACTGTAAACATATACATACAAGACACTAAGAAAACAAAAGGAGCAAAATATGCAAGCACAATAGAAACGTCCAGTAAGTTAGAAAGAGCCTGAGTAAACAATATTGGCTACAGAATTACGGAAATGTTCATACTTATTAATGTTTACAACGTCAGCGGGAAGGCCATTCCAATCGCGAGAGAGGTTCGTGGTAGAAATGATTTATAAAAGTACGTAGTACTGTGAAGCGAGTCTGACTTTGTGACGATGGTCAGTGCGATGGGATATATAAGATGGTTGAGGGACGAGACGATCGTGTAGTGCAGGATGATGACACATTTTATGAAACAAGGCAATGCGTGACACTTTTCTGCGCAATGATAATGATGGCAGGAAAAGGTCTGATTTCATAGAAGTTATACTGGCGGTGCGACTGTAATTAGCGTGAATGAAACGTGCAGAGTTGTTTTGAGCCATCTCTAGTGCAGTAATTAAGTTTATATGAGTAGGATCCCACACCGATGTAGCATACTCTAATTTCGATCGGATTAGTGTTTTATAGCAGGAGTTTCAGGGACGAAGGAACGTGATGAAAAATATCGACGAAGATTGCCTAACTTGCGGTTAGCTTTGTTAATTAAGTGCTCAATATGGGTAGACCAGTTTGCGGTAATGTAAACACCGAGGAGGTATTTATATGAAGTTACTGATTATAAATGAATGTTATCAATGTGGTATGGTGGTGGGCGGGAAGAGTTTCTGGAAACACGCATGACTTTACATTTATTGATATTTTGTTGCATTAGCCATTCATGACACCAATTTGCAATTGCGCTAAGATCAGACTGAAGTGAGGAAGAATCATTAGAATTGGTTATCTCTAAAAACAACGCAGTCGTCCGCGAATAGGAGAATATTAGAGTTAACAACGGAAGGAAGATGGTTAATATAAATTAGAAATAATAAAGACCCTTAGGACTGAACCTTGAGGAACTCCTGAATAGACATCTGTAAACTCAGAGTTAAAGCCATTAAAGGAAACAAATTGTGAACGGTTTAGAAGAAAGCACTCAACCCATTTCAGTAAATTACGATCAATATTAAGCGCGTTTAGTTTAAGCAGTAGCAATTTATGACATACCTTGTCGAATGCCTTGAAAAATCTAAAAATATGCAATCAATGATCGATGATCGGTCTAGAACTTGATGTAGCGCATGAGTAAATGATATTAGCGGAGTTTCACGCAGTAATGTTTTTCTAAAACCGTGTTGTGCTTTGCTGGACAGAAGAAAGAGTTGGATTCTAGAAAACTGACAAGGTTAGTGAAAATAATATGCTCAAACATTTTACAACATGTGCTGGTTAAGGAAATGGGGCGATAGTTAAGAGGATATTTTTTTGCTGCCAGACTTGTGAATTGGAATAACCTTCGCAATTTTCCACTCATTTGGAAGAACGGACTGGTCAAGAGATTGTTGAAAAAGTTTAGTTAAGATTAACGCAGCGTAGGCCTGAAGTGTTTTTCAGAAACTTCGTATTAATATTATCACAACCAGGAGCTGAATGAAGGCTAAGTCCACCAATGAGCTTAAGAACACCGAGTGTACTGACTAGTATAGGTGGCATAGTATCAAACGTATGGCGGTGAGTTGTAGGCTTATGAACAGCAGAACTGGCAGAGAAGTTCTCAGCAAATGTACGGTTAAAAACCTGAGGCACAAATATCTGATGAGATGGGGTCGCCAGAATAATCGGTCAGTGTGATAGCGTCATTGGTTGAGGGATTAAAAGTTCTGCCAGAATTTCTTAACATTTGTGGTTAACATAGAAGGCAGTACATGGGAAGGGAATGAAAATGTGCATCACTTAGAAGCCTAAAGGCAATGTTTCCCCTCTGGCGATACCACGCAACTGTTTGTTTTTTATAAAATTGCGGATTAAAAATCAACAACCGTTCAGGAAGTGCAAATGCTTGCCAGCTTCTAAATGTGCCCCGGGGCAGCCGAATTCTCAAGAACCGTTAGTTAAAGCTATGTGGCGGCAATTCCATCGGCCGTCGCTGATTCGTGAAGCTGAACCTTAATTTTCGAAGCCAACGACCTACAAATGACAATGAAAGGATAACTGGCGTGATGTGCCTGTGGCCGTGGCTGAAGTGCAGCTCGCTAAAGCCTTCACGCATGCAGGAAGATGAGAGTCACAGCAGAAATAAGGAATCAGATGTTTAGTCCTTGCGGTTCCTATGGTCCATCTTTATGATTAGTATGGTCCTTATCTGATGACACTGAACAAGCGGCGTTCAATGAAGGTTTAATACAGAAAGAAATGAACCGATATTTATATCACAAAATGAGCATGCAAAATTAGATAGCGCATTGTCTCTCAGTGTAAGGAGAAATTACAGGTTCAAATTTATTAATCTGCACTTTTTTGAGAGCACCGTTGGTAAAAAGAAAAACCATGCTTTTGCAATTGTTACTTCCACATTTTGTGTACGAAACTTCACAATAAGAGAAGCCTAATAATATATGAAATAACAGAATGTGTACCCTTTGGATCCAGACGTTACAAGAGTGCTCAGAATGCAGTCCACGCTTGGTCTATTTTAGTTTTAGAAATATTGAACTTGCTTGTAAGCTTCAGAATTAATATGCCAAGATCAAGTTGGATGCGCACAGAAAACATGAAGATTTATTTTTTTTTACTTATAAAAAATAAAGTTAGCTTCCGGCAAACTCCATCGCCCCGGAAAATCTTCTAGTTCCGCACCATCTGAAGAAAAAACATTGCATTTTGTGCTTTGCAAAAAAAAGAAACGAAACAGCTTACTTGAAATGTAATCAAGGTTGAGAACGTGAGAAATATTGGCACTGCACCCTTCATTGCTTCCCTCGAAGTTGTTTCATTCCTTAAAAAGCCGTGTGTTATCCAAATATAGCAATATCCGATGGTTTAGAGTTTTGTAGAACGAACAGTCGGTGGTATGAACGACGGCAAAAACTTACTTAAAGCTCCTTCTCCCCAGTCGCTCTGTGCTTGACTTGGATAACTTAGAAAACTCAAGAAGATATTCTACTTATTCCCCAAGGTATTAGTTACGGCCATGAAATGCATCGTTGTGCAGCTCAGGGCATTCAAACCAATTCCATTATCACATCCTGTGCTCGGATATTGGATGTACGCAAGTAACATGACAATCACACTTTTAAAGATTCAAGGGTTAACCGACACATGTGGCTTCTCTGTACTACAGCAGAAAATGGCACCGCTGCATCAAAGTTTCTTGAATACGCGTTTTCTTGAATGGACAATCGGTGGCACGCTATGAAAGGAACAACTCTGAAAAAAAACATTTGTGAAATCGCACGAAACGGGGTATTCACGCTGACATATCCATACAGACTGCCTAAAACGCTCTGGGTGTGATTTACTACATATCATTGTGTGACTGTCACGTGAATCACGGACTTATTTTTAATAAGATAATGCATTTATGTAAAAATCAACTCCGGAATGTATTTACAACAAATTGTGAGCGCTTTAGAATACCATACCCACTCTGCTTTTGGAGAGCAATAACCTGTCACGGTTAGCTGCCTCGCTGTACAAGGTGAATCTAACGCTCGCTGTATTTACTTTACGACGGACACACCTTGTACGCTCTTAGAAAAGAAGTATGTTACTTTTTTTCGGCGAGGCATGACTTGCCACGATTATGACTCGATTTAAAGATACCTTAACTATCTATTGAGTCTCATGTTTGAGTCTCATGACTCCTCGAAGGGAGCATATTGATCACCAAAGATAAGTCACGTGTCTCTTTACATAGTCATGTACGTGGCAACTGAGGACCCCAAAAATATTCAAATCACTTTTATTTTTTCTTAGAGTGTAGGTACTACCTAAATATGCAAAGTAACAGCAAAAAAATTATAGCAACATCGCCTTCAGTATAAAAAAAGCTCGCAATGTAAGTCTTTCACTCGTTTATAATATGCTTTGAGACCGCCTTAGATATGACTTTTATACCCTACGCATGTCATGTTTACATCATGTCATGAGTCTATGGGAGCGAACTGCAACACTGATTGTACCTAAAACAGTAGGAGCAATAGGCAAGATTGAAATCAGCAGGAAGCCGAACATGTGGGATTCTCAGCCGCAGCTGGCAGGTTTACCAGTCTTATAAATTATTTATTGCACATTGAAAACATAAAACTGGCGTTGGGATCGAAGGACAGATAAATGTAACATGTAGTTTCGTGTTCTTTGAAATACAAAGAAAATGAGATATCTTTCACGTGATGCATAGTTGAAAATATTCTATGTATATTTTAGTGTGCAGGTGATTTTAGTGCCGAAGCCTCTACTGCTTGAAAAGGTACTTTCAACAAATATCTATCTTGAACCGCGGGGCATTCTGTTGCATGGCGATGCATTGGTTGCACACCAGAACCTTAGTCGCTTTTCCAGCAGTAAATTCAATTTTTTTAACAAAATTGCCTGGGCGGTGTATAAATCAGAACGCCCTTGCTTCTTTTTGAAGCACTTCCAGGTCGAGCACTTCTGATTTTTTTGAACATTCAGACAGTGTGTGTGATTAAACAAAATTGGCACGAAATAATTTCTGGTTCAACTTAAGAATTAAATCGTGTACACATGGTATGGGAGCACAAGAATATTAGTTGAAGGAGTTCATTGCAAGGCAAGACACTTTTCTTGTGAGCAGCTGGGATCGTTGAAACACCTGGTTGGAGCAGGTCTAAACCACAAGCGTTTTATACTTGGCCTCTGTGACCCTTTTCGGTGGTGGGACGAAAGAGATGGTCAAACAAAGGAATGCACCGGGGAACACGAACGCTGATGTGTGAGTGGCGCTACCAGACACAGAGTCCAAGGGTAAGGATCGCCTGCAGTTTTGTGGAGCAATGTGAGCGTTCTTAGAGTAATGGAAAATGCAACCAATACGAACCGAAAGACTGGTTGACAGGTGACAATCGAACTAAATAGCAAGATATGGAATCATTACGTTTGCTAATATGTTGGGATTATGTATCCAAATTTGACTTTTATTTATGAAAGTTTATAAAGTACACTACGATCTGCAAACTTATAGAGTGGACAAATTTTCACGCTAAATGAGAATTCAGCATTGACGCACACTTTCTGCGCCGGGACCGCCTGTACATGTTAGTTGATGTAAAGAGTATACAACGGCTTGTTATGGTCAGTAACAACCTCAAATTTGTATTTTTTTTTCACGATATACATAGTTCGTGATAATCTTTTCCTCTCAATGAACGTACTGGCTCCGTTCGGGTATTGCCATGGAGTGGAACACTTTTGACAGTGCTTTCTAGCTGCATTTTATGTTTCAGTGCTCACGTTGTACTTGTCATTCTCTTGGTTACTTTTTGAAATCTGTAATTTTTTGAATGGTCGTCACTCAGCGGTCCAAGATCCCATTCTTCCATTTCTTAAAGAAAGGAAGTCGTGTGATGTTGTGATAGTGTTAGGTCATTTTAATTGCGTTAATGCTGCAAGATTGTCCCTATATACAATAGTTCTTCGTTTATCCTTACTGTTACAATACCTCTGCAAGACGTTTGCACCTGGTTTCCGGTAACATAACCCGGTGGAGATGACGGCACTGAGAAGCAAAGTATAACAGAGCTTTCAGAGTCAGCAGTTGGCCTCCTTAAATGTGCCTCACGCGCCCACTTTATTGAAGTACCACCACAAAACGTTTTTTTTTCTGTTTATTGGAAAAACATTCCGCTCACAATAAATGAAATAACGTCGATTGTGCCCTTTTTATATTTCACGTAAAGATTTCACTTCCTGGTGCTGCTTCATTTGCGATGTTGTGGGACTTTCATTATTCCTGAATTCTTTATTGTGCAAGGTATTTATGCGTTGATGTAGGTTTAATGACAATGCGCTATAATTTACTGCATTTTTTTCACAGCGGTCATAGATCTGGTTGGATTTTCAACGTGAATGAAGCATACAGGTCAATAAAATGGTTTAGAACACCGAAGCGAAGTAAATTCATTTGCATTGTAACCATGTCCTTTATAAGTTTGCTTGTGATTTCATTGCAACCCACCTTACTCAATGTCTCTGGACCAGTAAGGTGCTCTACAATAAATAAAAAAAATAATAAATAAATAAATAAATAAATAAATAAATAAATAAATAAATGGGTTCTAAATGCACAATCGAGCCGACCATAGCCATGAATTGAAACGAAACACATTTACATAAAATGCGCAGCTGTGTTTATTGAAGGATTGCATGTGTACATGGTTTAACGTCTTTGAGAGATAGTCCGAAATATCGGCCCGTGGATTGTTAGGAAAAAAGTGTATCTAACGATTACCCCGTTGACTATTCCTCTTGTGAAAGTGTGCTTGATATCTATTCTGCGTAGACAATATCGGCATCTTTACAACATTTCGGCTTCAGTTGAACGCGCCATACATTTTTTTAAATATGTGCAGGAGCTTGCGCAGCGTATTGAAATGGGGCTGGTTAGACATTCCTCATAGCTAAGCGTTCGAAAATAGTGTATCTCGTGTGATCTCACCATCGACTTTACAGACAACAATGCCTGACAGCCTGTGTTGCGGCACGACTTCTACGTAGACTGGTAGCGCAGTGTTTTGAATTTTGGCAGTTCGCACAAGTAAAATCGACAATAGCTAAAAAAGAACGCATATTGCCACCTGGTCATAAAACTGCGGGAGAGCACGAGCCGGCATCTAGGAGAAACACTCGAAGAAGTCGTTTGGGACAGTGCGCGCTCTCGCTTGGTCGTTTTTTGGTTTTGTCGCTGCAATATTGTGAGACCTGCGTCAGTCTGTCTGACTGCGTACTATTATTTGTCGAAAGACCTTCTTTTCGCGCATAAAAATATGCGAAGTAGCTTAGAAAGCTTCTGAAGTGCGTCGCGCATGAGCCAAGTATACGTGCGATCCATAGTTTCAGGATAGAAGTGATGTGAAACAGCCACACTTGTGAGAAAATAGTGATGACGAACAATCATGAGTTCAGCAATTTCAGTCTAAATCGACGCTTGGCGTGACCTCAGCCGAGCGCATTGACGTATTTGTTTATCATTTCCAAAACTGTTGGCACATGCCAGCGAGGACGTCGTGGTCTTCTGATCAGCTTTTTGATCCAGCGCACGTAGTTGTGAACGCGGGTGTACATGCCGGGATCGTAGCGTCTGCCGCATCCTCGGCCGTAGGAGATGACGCCAACTTGTATTGATCGACCCTTCCTGGAAGTTACTGTGAGGGGTCCACCGGAATCACCCTGTAAGAAGATAGGCGTTGTGGCGTCAATCCATAAACCCCTAATAAAAAAAGCTCGGACAGCTACGCAATAGTGGTGTGATAATGAGGACACAGCCGAGCTCGTGGCCTTACAGACCTCCTCCATCTTTTCTTTACGCTGACATAACTCATCCTCCCACTCATTTTTTTTCCAACCTCCTTGGTATACTATACAATGCATGGTTATGCTATTCTAAGAGCTGCTTGGCAAATACTTATCATTCCCACCCCTTACTATGCTGTACTGTTAATCGTCATGCTATGGTTTGCCCTCTCACATTCTCCGTTCTTTCCTGGTATCCTCTCATCAGTTTTTCTCACCGCCACTTGCCTTTTTCACCCCCTTTCTATATTATACTATGCATGGCTACTCTATGCAAGAAGCAGCTTGGCACATGCCCGCTTCCTGTGACGCGTAACAGCCCAATTCCGCGCACACTATGCAGATAAGGCATTGCTTAAGCAGTTCCACTGTTAAAGCAAGGTGCGGGAGCGGGCTAGTTGGTATTCCATATTGTTAAAACTGAAGCGTAAGAAGCCCTCGTCGTTCTCTTGTTCGCTGTGCAGTTTTTGCGCTTCAGTTTTAACCACTGTTGAAAGTTATTGCGATAGCAATAATATGGACACTCTAGCCTGAGTTTTTGCCGTCGCTGTCATGTCTCGGATATGTAATTATATGTATATAAAAGACACAAAGAAAAATAAGTTAGTAGAAAAAAATTCCAAATCACCCGACCGGGTATTCGAACAAGCAACCCCTCGCTCCGCAGCACGCTGCGCTGGGACAACACAGCCACGGGCCTTGCTTGTGCCGGCGTTATACCCGCAAGCTATTTATATGCACCATTTACCGCTCGCGGTTCGCAGATCTCAGAGGAGCTTGAGCGTGTTTTCAACCACACACGCTGCTACATTTTCTTTTAAATTAGAAAGTGCCGTTGAGACTCGCACGAAAAAGTGGCCCCTTCTCTGCCCACTAATGATGTAGAAGGAAAAAAAATTACACCATCTCCCGCTAAAGGGAACCATGTGTAGATGTGAAGCAGCGGGCGCTAACGCTTACACTGGCGGCGGCGTTGACGCTGGCGCTCATCGCAGCGTTGCGCAGGAGAGAAAACTGGGGAGGCGCAAAGCAGGCAGTGATGGAACAGTGTTTCCTACTGGAACATGCCAATCGCTGCTAATGGGCAATGAGAGACAGAAGACTCCGACTGGACACAGAGACCCGCACTCCGCTTTTAGTTAACGCGCACGCTGCGAATTTTTATTGTTCAACAACGCACATGTGAAATCTTCCCACCGGCACCACCTTGGAGGTCAAGATCCGTTGCCATATATACGGGATGGCCAGTGAACGGTTGTGCAGCGCGAGCAGTCGGTTTTTTCAACCAAGAAACTCGCTAGCAGACGCTGCCTGCGTCGGCGTCGCGAGGCGAGAGAGGGGGAAGCGGAGGAGAGGAGAGAAAGGGGGTGACACGCATGCGCAGTGGGAGTGTGAACGCCGTGGGCAGGGATGCGTAGAGGAGAGAGGGGGGGGAGCGTAGGAGAGGAGAGAGGGGGGGGGACGCGCATGCGCAGGGGGAGTTAGACGCCGCGGGCAGGGATGGAGAGAGGGGGGGAGTGTAAGAGGGGAGAGAGGAAGGGAGGCGCATGCGCAGTGAGGGTGTGGTTGCCGTGGGGAGGGATGCCTAGAGGAGAGGGAGGGGGGAGAGGAGGTTTTTTTATTTTTATTTTTTTCTTTAACTGTTTGCGCATGCGCAGTAAGGGTGGGCACGCGGCACACCACCACCACCACCACCACCACCACCGGATTAAGCTTCGCCATAAGATGCTTCACATCTAAAAGAACACCGGGCGCACATTGCGTCAGACGCCACCGGGCGCACATTGCGTCAGGAGGCTCAGAGGGGTCATTCAACACCGGTCCATTCCACGTGCCGCAGTTTAAAAGAAAAAGAAATATCAAACAGCATCGGCTTATGCATTGCGGACCCTTGCAGCGCGTTGTTCAAACATAAACACGTAACAACAGTGACAGTTGTTAGTTCACGCTTCTCCTGTATGTATACCTATGTCTTCTTTTCTAGCGTCCTTCTTTGTTCTGCAGCGGTGTGCTGCAAGTAACGCGCTGGTTGTCATTTTTCGTGTTACATTCTAATTGCTTGCTATCGCATTCACTGCCTTGCCCTAGCGGCGAAGCTGTGACCTTTTTTTTGAAAAAAAATTCCTTACAAGTAGCGTAAAAAGTATAAACAGTAGTATTCAGGAAACAACTCTATTCCGTGCTAAAAGTATAGTCGAGGCCAATTATAATGATACTATTTATAACAATATACCTGATATAACGACGAACAGCGATGGCACCGCCATCTTTTGTATGCTTTCTATGGTAAAATAAACCGTTTATTACGATGCCTTAGTGCCGCGATATCGGATATAGCGATTGAATCTTGAATGACTCTCCGCGCAGACCACGCCCCCACGGTGCACAATTGTTTCAGGTGGGTGGCTTTTGTTCGACGACGTCGTGAGAAGAAAGTAGGCGAGGAGGAAGAGATATCAGGAGACGTCTGGGATGCACCTGACGACAAGGGTTGCCGGAGTTGTGGCCGGCACTTAACGAAGATGCGTCGTGTCTGGACGACTGTGTTCATGCGTACGATGTTGTGGAAACGTCCACGTGCCTGCAGTGATGAGGAGATCATTGCGCGCATACGTGCTGCGGACAGCGGTGAGAGCAACGACTGCGACGACGTGGTTGAGTAGCCTACCAAGGTACCGTCATCGAAGGAGGCCCAGCGGATGATACAGTCCCTCCAGGGACTTCGTTTTCGCGAAGGACCTTCCGCATCAGCTAGATGGAGAACACCTAGGTGCCGTTGAGAAAGAGTCGAGCCAGCTTCGCGTGAAGCAGTCAAATCTGAGAGACTATGGCCCGTATTCAAGAACAGAACTTAAGGCCCGTATTCACAAACGAAACTTATACTTAACTTATGACTTAAGTAAGCAATCGGCACTTAACGCGTTTCACAGAACAATCTTGTACTTATGTTAAACTTAAATCGGCACTTAAGTACCGGAAAGTACAGTACGGCTACAGTCTACCTTAAGTGCTACTTTCACCGTTTTTTCATCAAACAATATGGCCGACCACTACGGCTTTGTCGCCGACTTCACCGATTTTGCTGGCCCTGTGGAAGAAATTACGCAGGATGAAGCGTATGGTTATGCACCGCCATTACGCCTAGTTCTCGCGGTTCGGCATAATCCCATTGAGGCCTATAACGACGCGGGATTCCTGTCGCAGTACCGCTTTTCGAAGCTATTGGTGCTACGCCTGTTGCAAATTCTGCCGCTGGGCCCAAAGGACAACGAACGCGGAAAACCCGTTCCGCCACTGGGTGCCGATGACATGCGTGAAATATATTTGAGAGCTGGGGTTCTTTCGCTTGCTTCAATAAACAGTTTTAGTCAGGCGGCCCGCAGCAGCTTGGCCAGACGCAGGCTTTGATGGCAACTCGCATCCGTAGAACTGCTGCGGGCGCCCGACCACATACATCGGCAGCTTGCGCCTGCGGAACAGCTGTGGACGCCCTAATAAACTGTGTAACGAAGCAAGTGAAAGACGCTCACCTGTTATTTTTTCTAATTATTGGTTCCTTTCATATGGCAACACTCCAATTATAAAGAAAGAAGGGAACGCACGCGGGTGCTCTGAAAATATAAAAGACCTTAGAGAAAAAACATCAACCGCTGAAAAGCAGAAAAAGCCCCCCACCTCCCCGAAGGGGACTCGTGAGGAAATGCGAATGCATTTCGCGCGCGCTTCACTCCATTTATATATGGTGGTTGTGGTTTGAAGAAGGAAAAAGGCGCCTAATTTCTGCAGCCCGGTCGGGAGCACGGCGCAGCGCCTTTTTTTTTTGCTTTTTCTTGTTTTTTTTAACTTTTTTATTTATTTTTTTTAATTTTTTTTTTCATATATAGCTCCGCCGAGCTCCGCCGCAGACCGCTTTTAGTTAAGGCGCACGCTGCGAATTTTTATTGTTCAACAACGCACAGGAGAAATCTCCCACCGGCACCACCTTGGAGGTCAAGATTCATTGCCATATATACGGGGTGGCCAGTGAACGGTTGTGCAGCACGAGCAGTCGGTTTTTTCAACCAAGACACTCGCTAGCAGACGCTGCCTGTGTCGGCGTCGCCAGGCGAGAGAGGGAGAGGGGGGAGCGTAGGAGAGGAGAGAGAGGTGGGGTGCGCATGCGCAGTGGGAGTGTGGACGCTGCGGGCAGAGATGCCTAGAGAAGAGAGGGGGGAGCGTAGGAGAGAAGAAGAGAGGTGGGACGCGCATGCGCAGTGGGAGTGTGGACGGCGCGGGCAGGGATGCCTAGAGGAGAGAGGGGGGGAGCGTAGCAGGGGGAGAGAGGAGGGGAGGCGCATGCGCAGTGAGGGTGTGGTTGCCGCGGGGAGGGATGCCTAGGGGAGAGAGAGGGAGAGAGGAGGTTTTTTATCTTTATTTTTTTTTGAAAGGGTTTGCGCATGCGCAGTAAGGGCGGTCACGCCGTACACCACCTCCACCGGATTAAGCTTCGCCATAAGATGCTTCACATCTAACACCTGCCGGCGCGCACACCTCCTCAACCTATCCTCCTCCTCCTCCTCCGCGGACAACGCCAACGCCGCACAACGCCAACGCCGGATGCCTGACATAGCCCGACTATAAAATGCATTCGCATTTAAAATAATCCAAGGAGTGAAACGCACGTATGGTGACGAAAGACCCACTCGCATTGCTTGCCATATCTCACCGCAGTAACAAACACTTGTAGACGACAAAATAACCGCGAGCTGTGACCACCACTTTATAGCGACGGCTGCTGGGTGGAGGTTGCTTGTTGTGGCCAATCGAAGGCTTAAAACCGACAAAAGGGGGAATTAATTATTCCGCCTCTTACCAAATCTACCTTTATAAAGACAAGAACATTTACGGCCAGTGTTCCGTGAAAGTTAAGTACTGTAATTTATTGGTAATTTATTTAATGAAACAAGTGTGAAAATTTCTATAGCCTCGTTCCCAGGAGTCATACTTACCCAGAAAAGTGGTACTTTCATAAGTGAGCCTTAAGTGGAGTTTTTGAAACTTTCCCCAAACTTGACTCAAACTTGTACTTTCCTCGTACTTTCATAAGTGTAACTTATAGCGCAACATATGTCTGTTCTTGAATACGTGCCTAAGTGTCGTGTTAAGATGACTTATCAAAATACGAGAAAAAGTTAAGTTTAAGATGAGTTTCGGGAAATGTTTAAACAACTATAATTAAGGCTCACTTATGAAAGTACCACTTTTCTCGGGTAAGTTAGGCTCCTGGGAAACGAGACTATCAAAGCTTTTATACTTGTTTCATTAAATAAAGCACCAATAAATTACTGTAACTTTCGCGGCACACTGGCCGTAAATGTTCTAGTCTATAGCGCGGTACATTTCTTAAGAGGCGGAATACATAAATCCTCGCGTTTGTCAGGTTTTAAGCCTTCGGTTGGCCACACCAAGCAGCCTCCACCCAGCAGGTGTCGCTGTAAGTGCTCGTCACAGCTCGCGGTTATTTTGTCGTCTACAAGTGTGTATTACTGCGGTGAGATATCGCGTGCAATACGAACAGTTCTTTCGTCACCATACGTGCATTTCGCTCATTGCATTCTTCTTCTGCTTTTCGGCGATTGGTGTTTTTCTCACAACTTCTTGTATTTTCAGAGCACTCGTGTGCATTCCCTTTTTTTTCTTTATAATGGGAGCACTGCCACATGAAAGGAACCAACAATAAAAAAATTAACAGGTGAACGTCTTACACTTGGTCCATTACCCAGTTTATTTGGGCGTCCACAGCTGTTCTGCAGATGCAAGCTCCAGGCAGCAGCTCTACGAATGCAAGCTGCGATCAAAGCCTGCGTCTGTCGAGCTGCTGCGGACGACTGACTAAAACTGTTTAATGAAGCAAGCGAAAGAACCTCACCTCTCAAATATATTTCACGCATGTCATCGGCATGCATTGGTGGAACGGCCAAGGGACCGCTTTCGTTTTTCTTCGGGCCCGGCGGTAGCATTTCCAAGAGGCGGAGGAGCACTCGCTTGGAAAAGCGGTACCGCAACAGGAATCCCGCGTTGTTACACGCTTCTATAGGATTCTGCCAAACCCTGAGGACTTGGAGTAACAGCGGCGCGTCATGATATGGCTTCATCCTGCGTAATTTCTTCCACACGGCCAGCAAGATCGGTGAAGTCGGCGACACCGCCGTAGTGGTCGACCTTATTGTTTCACGAAAAAAAAGAGCAGCGAAAGTAGCATTTAAGGTAGCCAGTAGCTGTACTTTACTGTTCGGTACTTCAGTGCCGATTTAGGTTCGCCTTAAGTACAAGAGTAGTCTGTGAAACACCTCAAGTGCCAGTCAGTTACTTAAGTCATAAGTTAAGGATAATTTTCCTTGGTGAATACGGGCCTATGGCTTTTCTGAAAAGAAGTACATAGTCGCACTACTTTAGTTGCATGCAAATAAAATGTTCTGATCTCTCTTTTGTCATTTTTTGTCGACCTGCTTATAACAATTATCGGCTATGACGATGGGATGTTCTTGGCGCTTCGATATCGTTATAAGTGGACTGCACTGGTACAACTGCACGCGCCTCTTGGTTGACGTGCAAAAGTGACCTAATAAATGAATGTTTTAACTAGTGCTTCGACAGTAAATGTATTGTAGCTAACTATGCAGCTATGACAAAGTGAATCGAACAGACAAATAGGACAAGGAAATTGTAGGAGATATCATTTAGTGTTTATATCTATGGGGCAGCTTTCACGACGAAGTGAAATAAAATAAAGCATACGAAAAAAAAAACATTTTCTGCTGGAGGAACCCAAGCTAGCAACCTTCGAATTATGCGTCCGATGGTCTACCAACTGAGCTACGGAGAAGGACATTCCTAGTCCACTTTATTGGCTACATCTGCGCGTGGAGTTTCTGGGAGTACAATGTAGCCCCACCTGTAGCCTAGGCGGCGAGTGTGGAACAGTCTTGTTTGCCAAAGGGCGCCGTGTTACAAATGCGCGAGATGGCAGGTGGCGAATGAATCATCGCAGTCTACCGAAAAACATCGAGTATGCCGGCATGAGGCCACCGCTATAGATAGCAAAAAGACGATTGCTCGAGGGGTTGCTTCTTGGTTAGACACAACTACTTGAATACAACTGGCTGTTAGATAAGAAAGAAAACATACGTGACAATTATTTGCTCTTTTAACTATATAGTAGTAATTACGGCATTACCTGATATGAGTCTCTTGACCTGCAATTTTCTCCGGCTAATAGGCAATAATCTGTCATTGTACGTAGCCCGAAAATTACAAAAGACAGAAAGAGAGAGCAAAAGTCACAAGCACTTTTTGTTTGTCCTAAATTGCCGGTAAGGCTCTGATGGGCACGGAAGTGTTGCTCCTGAAGAGGCAGATTGTCGTCCCGGCTGTATTCCATCATCTTGATACATGTTAGGCTAACTGAACGATTGAATATTCGATAAGTTATTCGAAACTATGGTGTTACAACTTACTTGGCAGCCGCCTTGCCCCGGAGTCAAGGTACACAATATGTTATTGTTGTTCAGCACTTCTTGCTGCCCAGGCATTATGAAGCCCGCACGGCATTCGTCGAATGGCAGGATTCTCGTCAATGCGTACATCAAGGATCTAGAACTGGTGCCATCTAGAAAAATACGTAAGTCTACATTGAAGAATATTAGCACAGACCATCGGGTATTAAATATACTTGAACTGATTTATTATTACTTAAAATGTAGTACACAAGTTTCGAAAGAAATTAAGAGATCGACGAATGCTGAGAAGCACGTCCCTATTGAAGATCGCTGACTTGGGCATTCGGCCAGAGGTGGACAAAAGGACGGGGTAATGATAGAATGCACAAACATCAAGCAATCGAAGACGAGAACGTAATTTTTGGTAACGTCACAGTGACGTAACTTTAACGTGGTGTCACATGGTGCCTTCATCACATAGTATCGCCGTTTAATCAAATGTAGGGCAATCACCCAGGCACTGCAAAACCACATTGCGTGCACAAAGCTCACGGAAAGGGGGGCGGGGGGGGGAATAAGGGATCAGGGATCAGTACAATCTACTCAGAAGAAAACGAAATAGATGGCTTTACCATTAGTGTCGCCTTATAAAACTGCTTAAGGGACCATGCAACTTTCTTCCTTGGTATCATTAGTAACTGCTACTACCTTTTTCAGCTAGTGAACTTAAACTGCCTTAAGTACCTGTATTTTACTACTTAAGTTGGGAACCATAAAATTAGTACATTTTCTTTAACAATGTGTTTGAAGAAACAATAGAAATAAGATGGAAATAATGAGGCTGTGCTCGACATGTATCACGTACTTGAACCTCCACACATACATCATAACGTAGCCTGCGTTAGTGTTACTTGCTTTCTTTCGTAAGGCCCCAGCCGGAAACCATCCCTAGTTTTCCGTCAAGGTGCAGCATCTTAGTAGGCAGGCAAATCGGTCGAACATGGTCGTCGAAGTCTAGCGGTTTTTCAACCTGCGTATTGCAATTCAAACATTCTTACGAGCTGAAAGCACGTCGCACCTATTAGAGCAGTGAAAAGAAAAACAAATGACACGAATTGGGAAGGCCTAGAAGGTAATCAGAAAGGCGCCCGGTCTACTGTCCAAGGCGTCCGGCACAGCGAGTACAAAAGATAAAAATTAGAAGCGAATCTATTAAAACAGAAAGAAGAACACATGGAGTGTACGTTAAGCACAAACACCCAGAAAACGGGGAAACCATTTTGTCTTTGCCAAACTTGTACAAATTATACGTGCTGCTTTCATTCTGAGGAATTTCGATTTGATACAGCAGTCTGCAACGTTTATTTTTGTGTGCTTGCTTTGCAATTGATGGGAACACTTTGCTGTACATGTATATTGCATTTAAAAAAAATCCGGCAGATTCCAGTTAGTGAGTATGTGCTCATGCCGCACTTTGAACGAAGATTTACGAGGTGTATCGATGTCTTTGTATCATTTGCGTGGTTGTGCACATATTGCACACGTGCTTAGTAGGCACGTTTAATACACTGGAACATAAATGGTGCCTTCACTGACTGACGTAATGTCAGTACTACTTCCTATTTACTTTACAGTAGTAGCAATAAAGTATATATATATATATATATATATATATATATATATTACACGACTTAAAGGGAATATCCGACAGGTCCGGGTAATGTCTGTATTGAATGAACTTGCAGGTAGCAAACATCGAAAAGGAAAATGCTTTTACTAACAGCTGCATTCTCTGCTGGGGGGCGCCACGGTAGTATGAAAATGACGGAGCACGCGCGCCTCATTCTCTCTCCTGTGCAGCGCCGCGATGAGCGCCCGGGCCGCTGCCTCGAAACGGGAGCGGGGACGTGACGATCCCGAACTTCGGGCTCTCCGCTGCTTCGCATTCCACACATGGTTCCCTTTAGCGGAAGGATGGTGTAATTTTTTGTTAACGTAACGAGTAACGTGTGTAGTTGTGTTTTTCTTCAGTAACGCATACAACACCGCTTCCTCCACATAACTCGTGACTGAATCCTATAAGCAAGCCGTTGTCTGTGAATGGGCTGACAATTTTTTCGGAGCGAGACTAGGCTTGGTACGTCTGGCCATAAGAAAGTAACTGAAATTAAAAAAAAAGAACTGATAATGCAAGGAATGCAAGAAACGATGACTGTGTATCCCAGATATGTAATCTATAGCTTTTATTGCGATAGCAAATACACGGACACTTTAGGCGCATTGTCACCGGCAGCGTCAACGTCGCCATGACGTCCAGTGTAAAATTTAATTAAATCACATCGCCCGCGCATCGTGTGGGCGAAGCTCTGGGTATCATATGGGTGAGTAATCACAGGTTGCCCCATGTAATGTAAATTTAGTGACATAAAGTGCCTAATGGCTACGTTGAAGTCGCGCGGACTAGTATAAAGGGTTTGTGCTTTTAGTGGTTTCATATATTTTGTCACAATTATGATTGTTGTCCTTTCTATTGTAAACCTTTTTTATTCACATACACACGCATATTTCGACTATAGCAACGGTTTTCTATATACCATGACAGCGGACAGTGAGAGTCGATGTCAAATCTAGGTCCTCAAGGTCTATAATGTGTACGTTGAAGTCGCCGACTAGTGTAAAGGGTTCGTGCTTCTAGGTGTTTTATATCGTTCTGTCACAATTATGACAGATATTAGCCTATTGTTAAACCTTTGTTTTTGTCTCACATCCACGAATCTCCCCGTGATGAACACCGCGGACATGGACGGACAAGCCTCTGCTATGAGGTGCTTCGCCCCTAACACACTGGCCAGTCTTTCGTCTCGCAAAAGGCACATAGAAGGAAGCGAGGATGGGGCTGCGTCACTGTAGGGGGCAACTGCTTACTTTGATCAGCCGGGCGCGAGCGTGCACGTCTGTCATGACATGGTCTGATAGACGGCTCATACCATTGCATTGCTGCGTTCTTAACGCTGTTAGCGTTGAAGTGGAAGTCGGCACGAAAGGTCACTTCGCTGCTGCGGCCTCGTTTCCATACGCCATAACTTCACTGAATTGTGCCATATAGGATGGTAAAAGGAGTTAGCTATCAGTATTTGTATACAATTCTACTGCCATCGTACTATTGCTTGCATCGTGGGGTTGAATCTGTAACTTTTGTTCTAGTCTGAAAGAAATCATGATTCTCTTTGTCAGAATAATTCTGTGAATACAGTAATTTGAGACCCCCCCCCACCCAAAAAAAAAAGAATATATATATATATATATATATATATATATATATATATATATATATATATATATATATATATATATATATATATATATATAAAAAGCATATTTACGGTGCACAGCGAGCACGGCAGATCATGTGAATTGGGCTAAAAGTGTCTAAACAACCTGATGAGGGCTTCGCTTCGGTAGCTCAGGGAACATGTTGCAGTATATAATTTACGCAAGTACCATAAGCAACAACTTACTTTGACCAGGGCTATGTCATTTGATATTGTCGTCCACTGAAACTTCGGGTGATGGATCATATCTTCAATCCACACACTGGGGCCCTTACCGGCTTCCGTTGTGTTGTAGAAAGCCCGCCCGAGAAACGGCAGTGTGTTCCTTGACATAAAAAATGTTACTCTGAGCATTCCACTCATGAATAGACGCTAATGAAATTAACATTGAGCTTTTTAGTTGTTTAGCTTCCAAGGGAGGGAGAGAGAAGGGTAAAGGAAAGAGAGAAAGGTTAACCACGCGAAATTACCGGTTGGATACTCTGTACATGGGAAGGGGAAGCGGGTGTGAAACAATGACAGAGGAGAAGATAATCTAGCGAAGATAATATTGCAGTCATGACAACAGCCCTGTCGAACAGCAAAACACCAACACAATCAGTGCATATCACTGTTTGTCGATCAGTCCGGTCGACGCAAGAAACCGCCAGCAACTCTCTAAACGCGGCTCTCGCACAAAACGTTCACGCACCTAATTCAGGTCAGTCAACTACTTCAAATTGAAATGATGATGTCATTACTTTCACAGCGAATGATTCCGTAATCTTATTAAACAAAAAGTTTTCGGGCCCGCTCGACTTACGAGTGATGGACACAATGCGCTGCTGTCAACATGTAACTCGGTGATATGATGCTGCCACCGCATAGAACGCTCATGAAGGCCGTCTCGTTCCATCTGTATATAACTTCAATTTGTACCTGAAACATGAAGATCCCTTTTATGAGCGATTCCCACTTTTGATCAGTGTAACCAAAAGCGTAATGAGTGCTTTCGGTGGTACGAGACGCGGCATACAATGAAAAGCATCCTTCACGCTTTCCTATACATACTTAAAGTAAATAACGATTTGTTTGCAATAATTCCACTGGTATATATCACGCGAGTGCCTTTCAAAAATATTGAAGGAATACGGCGCATCATGTAGGGCACTTGCAGTGTGAAATTTCCTACACTCTTAATCAGGTCCCGCTTAAAGTGCCGGATATAACCAGGAAACCGGACATTTTTGTCTGGTTTCCTGGATATAGCCGGCATTTAACCAGGACCTGATTAAGAGTTTAGTTAAATTTGCAGGTATACGCCTTGTTCCATATTATTCTTAATGTGTTTGGTTTACAACCTACGTCGCCAAACAGTAACTACGCTTCTTAATCCAACACATTGAGTCCGTATACTTTCTTGTAGTCACGTCAGAGATATGCTCGCACATTACCATACACGTTACGTCAACTCACAATCCAAGGAATTTGAGTCCTGTCACCCTTTTTCCCTTGAAGAATCCTGCCAAGGGCGGCTTTTCGATGTACCGCAGTCTGCGTAACAATTCAACAGGCAGTCAATGGTTATACGACTAAACACAGAATTTCGCGAATGATACTGATTAAATATTACTCTACATAGGCCCTGATGATGTCTCTTCTGACGCTATAGGGTATCGTCCACAACGTTCTAGTCATAATGGCTCTCAGTATGTTCTCTCGCAAGATAATAACAATAGAGTTTATGTATTTTTATGCTCATTTACTGAATTTATTTATCACGAAATCCAATCAACCGCTTATTTTCTGTCGAACAAAACACAGAAAGAAGTGTGTGGGGTATAACTGGCTAGACAACTCATGTAGTTCATTGCGCTACGGAAATTCCAATACAATGAATATATAAAGAAAATATTTGCTATATCAATCGCTAACAGTACATCTTGACATCCTATAGAAGCCATGAGAACATTCATGGGACCAGCTGCTACACTTATGAATGTAAATGACTGTTACTAAGGAGAAACATTCACTGTGCATATAGTAAGTATCTTCGAAAAAATCAAGACCACGGAATAAAATTTAAGAGGTTTGTTAAAAAGGCTGCCTAAAATTTGAACACACCAATAAACATCAGCTTTTTATAGGAACGCTGTAAACCGCATACAAGTGGGTTGTGCAAAATTTTTATATCGTTCTGCGCATCTGTCTCGCGAATTGTGACGCATGCTGATGATTTAAATCAGAAATGGTCATAAGGACGTGTTCTAAACCCACTGTCTCGAATTAAAAGAAAAAAAAACTGCCAATACATGGTTCATTAGATCGCGATTTAATGGTGAAGAAAAAATTGGCTGCGGCTAACCATCGGCTAGGACCGGTTATGCAAACGAAAACTTCTTACACTTAGTTATGCATTATTACCCACGCAACCGAAGCACAGTTCGCCAATCGAACGATATGGTTAGTCAAACATGCCGTACTGCGAGCGCTCAGTACCGTCGTCTTCTCAGTTTCCGAAGCCGTCACCGAAGTCGAATGCGAGGCGTCTATTGCCGCCACTAAAGCTCGTCGCTGTCGTCTTTCTGCATCCTCCTCCGGACGTTTAGCTCGCCGAAGTTCCCGTTCATCATTCGTTTGAGCTTGCCACGTTGCGCGTTGGTACTCATGTTTCCGCTTTAACTCATTAGCCAGCCGAGCGACATGCGTAGGATGGTCCGAGGCAGCTTGCCAGCTTTCGCCGCTGGGACGGCGCAGGCATGTTCGGCACAGATGGACCAGAGTCCTTGCTTCCTCCTTCTATCGGGCGATCATTGCACAATGTCTGAACTGTAAACTGAAGCACTCGCCCGCTCACCCTGCGTGGCAGAGAGAGCGGCGAGTCACGGGGTTAACCATGTGGACATGGCGAGCGAGACAGCGCTTGTCATCCTAGCTGCGGTCCGAGCAGCGGGGGTGGTGGATGCGGCTCGTCTTCCGATATCCGTTCTTCGCTTCAAGGCCGAGTGGAGATACACGGCGAAACTCGCTCGAGTAGGCCAATAACGCTTTCGCTTTAAAACTTGAAGGACGCTTCAGTTTCGCTTTCAAGTGTAGAACGCGATAGCGTTCAGCTCTTGAAGTGAGCCTCGTGCGCTTCACCTTCTCAATTGCTAGCCTCGCCTCTGTTCTCAGTGCATCCCTCAACTGTGACACAAGGAAACGAACGTCTTTGCGCGATACATTGACCGTTTCAATCCATCCCAGATATCCGGCTGCAAGTACAGTTGCCCAGTGCCTACTTCCTTTTGCGAATCAGCGGAGGGCCCACTACGCGACCGTACACGCGAAGCAATGTAGCTGTTCACTTTGTTGATGCTTTTGCTGCTGGTGATGATTAAATATGCCTGCACTACTTGTAATAGGTCAGCCTTTAAAACACCCACTCGTTGTGCAATTCAGATGTTTGTAGGCCAGGGGTGATTCCAACCCTCCGCACACAATATTACATGCCTTAAAGACTCCTTTCCTACTACATGACATTCTAATGTTTTTGTTTTGTTTTTTCTGATGCAGTTTCAGACAATGACGTGGCTGTGTGGTACAACACCTGCTTGCCAACGTAGAATGACCAGGATCATATTCTCACTCAAACCGAAGAGTTCTATTATTTATTTTGTTTGGATCTGTCTCAATTTTCTCGTTCATGGTTAACGCTGATTTTTTTGCTCACAACCAACGACCGTGACGTCGACCCTAGAATTTCTGCATAACGGGCTCTTTAACGCTATTGCATTAATAGAGCATCTCCATCGACTCCCCCTTTTTCTTCTCTCACGCCAATTTTTGTTTATAGCACGTGATTTACCTGTGATACCTAACTTCTGTCATGCAACTTGCAATGCATCACGAGACCTACATGTACCTGGTCATGGCCTTCAGTTAACATCAGCTTGCCAATTTCTAATCTACTTCTATTGTAGGGTTGAATACTTCAGGTCATATTTTATTACCGCCGATCTACACCACCTTATGGTTAGGGCCCCTCGCCAGTGAGGGCTTGTAAATGAGAAGAGTTGAATTTGATCCTAAATGAACCACCAGTATTAATGTGAACACCACTATATAGAGTTGCAGAAAGAAACTGGAAGGGTCCAGGGATAACATTGTGTTCACAATCCTGCTCGATACAAAAAGAACGATATTAATGAAGCAACCACTATGACGCAACTTGCAGAGCAAAGTGACAGATATCTGTACTTACCGGGGCTATTGATACGCTCACACGAAACCTGCAAAACAAATATTTTATTGAAAGCACATTACCTTAGGGCACAGACTACATAAACGAACCGATAACTTTCAGTGCTGTGAAACAAACAAAAATATTTTCGTTTTAATTGATAATGCAGTATTTTAGAACCCGCCCTCGCGAAGCAGTCTTTACCGTCCTTGGTTCGCTTTTAATTTATCCACTCCTGCTGGTTCGCGTTTTCAAATATATGCAATTATTAAGGGCGAAAGTCTTAGATGGCGCATCAAACACCAGGAGTGACGTTCGGCATCAAGACGATTGATGCGAAAAATCATCGCCACATGATAACGTCATCAATGCTTCATCATACGAAACCGTAGATTGGTCAAAGGGGTGCCGATGACGGATGAATGCGAAACCATGTTAGGTTCCGAAAGCTTGTGGAGGTGGGCGGGCAAAGAAGATGGCTTTGGCCTTCGAGACGTCTTTGGCGAATGCATGGTGGACCCTGTGAGTTATTCCAAATCTTGTGCCATGATAGGCACGTGTTATTAAGGCGAAAGTCTTTAATGTCTCATGCTCACGTCCGTCCGGTATCCGTCCGGCGTCCGTCCGTCCATCCGTCCACACCCCCCACTGCGCATGCGCCAACCCATTAAAAAAAATAAAAATAAAAAACCTCCTCTCTACCTCTCTCTCCCCTAGGCATCCCTCCCCGCGGAGGCCACACCCTCACTGCGCATGCGCGTCCCCTCCCTCTCTCCCCTCCTACGCTCCCCCCTCTCTCCTGTAGGCATCCCTGCCCGCGGCGTCCACACCCCCCACTGCGCATGCGCGTCTTCCCCTCTCCTACGCTCCTCCCTCTCTCGCCTCGCGACGCCGACGCAGGCAGCGTCTGCTAGCGAGTTTCTTGGTCGAAAAAACCGACTGCTCGCGCTGCACAACAGTTCACTGGCCACCCCGTATATATGGCAATGGATCTTGACCTGAAAGGTAGTGCCGGAGGGGAGATTTCTCCTGTGCGTTGTCGAACGATAAAAAATTCGCAGCGTGCGCGTTAACTAAAAGCGGACTGCGGGTCTCTGTGTCCAGTCCGAGTCTTCTGTCTCTCATTGCCCATTAGCAGCGATTGGGATGTTCCAGTAGGAAACACCGGTCCATCACTGCGTGCTTTGCGCCCCCCAGGTTTCTCTCCTGTGCAACGCTGCGATGAGCGCCAGTGTCAACGCCGCCGCCAGTGTAAGCGTTAGCGCCCGCTGCTTCGCATCTACACATGGTTCCCTTTAGCGGGAGATGGTGTAATCTTTAAGGCGAAAGCCTTTAATGTCTCATGCTCACGTCCGTCCGGTGTCCGTCCGGTGTCCGTCCGGCGTCCGTCCGTCCGTCCGTTCGTCTGTCCGTCCGTCTGTCTGTCTGTTCGTCCGTCCGTCCGTCCGTCCGTCCGTCCGTCCGTCCGTCCGTCCGTCCATCCATCCATCCGTCTGTCCGTCCGTCCGTCCATCCGTCCATGTCCGTCCGTCCGTCCATCCGAGCTCTGGCACTGAGCCAGGTGGCCGCCGGGATGCGCAGACGGACGCCGGTCGCGTCGGACTCTATAGCGCTCGCGCTTTGCTTGCGTGGCGTCGCTGTGCCCAGAGTTTGCAATCATTCTGACCGACGCCGTCTCAATGGACCCAGGCGTTCAGGGAATACACTTTCCAATTTACAAAGGGTCCGTCAATTTAAGAGCTGGAACGCGGATGGCGTTTGCACGATGCGCAAAGCGCGAGAAAATACTAACGCATGCGAACGGAGGAAGATGAGTCTCGCGTCTTGCTGCGATTCGCGGTGAAAAATTAAAGAAGAAAACACGCACCCATTCGGTTTGTGTCTTATCCCACTGAGAGTGTAAAAGGAAAAAGACGTGGCATAATCAGTGGAATGGCCACACGCTTTCGCCGAACACACTTTGGAATGTACAAAGTGTCCTTCAATTTTTTATCTATTTTATGTGTTTATTTCAGTGTAGTGGAGCCACGAATGGTCAAGTCATGAGTGGAGAGTAGCAAATATAGAATAAATGCAACGCTACGCAAGAAGCGTTCGGCTTGAGTTAGTAATAAGCGATAGGAATCCAGCTAGTGACAAAAATCTTACATGACCGGAAGAGCATTCTACAGCTCTGTAGAATGCACAATGGCATTGTTTAACACAGTACCTACCAACCAGGACCACTCGAGCTGCAGAGGAAGCCTCGGCTACATAGAGTAATTTCTCTTAACGATTCTAAGGCCTCAGCTAGAATAAGCAGGTGCACTTTATTTTCTTAGGAAGAAATCAAGAACTGCTAAATACTGCTGCAGTTTAGCTGAAAATAGTCTGGAAAGGTGCTCGCATTTGGACAATTATTAAAAATAAACAATCGGTGCTAGAACGTGCCGCATGTTAAGCACTTATATCTACTACTTTGTGGGACAGTATGCGGATTGTTCAATATTACCACGAGTTTGCGGATGATCTACTGAAAAAAAGATGTCACAATTTTCCCGCACGGGCGAAGCAATGAATGGGATACGACAAATTGGAATGTTATACAAAGTAAGCTCCGCAGACAACTACATTAACATCCGGTCTGGTGTAACTATACCAAACGCTGGCGTAAAGGACTGTAGCCGCTAGAGCGTGACGAACACTTTTCGCGCTGTCTATCGCGTCAGCGTGAAGGAAAGCTATGAGAGCAGTATGTACAAAGGTATGATGAACCTTTTTTTTTGGGGGGGGGGGGGCAGCGCTAAAGGTACACACAAACAGAGACACATAGACACCACGGGCGCCCGTGGTGTCTACTATGTGTCTCTGTCCGTGTATACCTTAGCGCCCCCCCCCCCCTCCAAAAAAAAAAGGTTCATCATACCTTTGTGCCCCTGTTGTCTACTATGTGTCTCTGTCCGTGTATACCTTAGCGCTACCCCCCAAAAAGTTTGACCATGAGCCACCTCGCCCAGACCAAAGTTCTGCCAAAGGTATCAGTCATATACGAATGCCTGTCGAGATAGCCCGTGCGACCGCGCCCATTTCGTCAAAGTTCGCAGTTCCCGCTCGAAAGATGCAGCCCCTCTTCCCCCGGCACCCCTTTATGCTCATTCGCCTGACGGAGCCGGCCGCTGTGTTTTATCTGCACTTGAGACACGCGCGTCTGCACCCTTAGCACCCCTTCACTGGCACCCAGAACATATGGACGCGCGGGTGACGTTATCAGTTTGGAGTTTATATGAAACATTGTGGCGACGCTGATGATGGCGGCGTAAAATGTGCATCGAGTATTCATATAATTGCTATCGCAATCAAGAGTATCCGTGCTCACGACTCTTGAACTGCATTGGGTCTTTTGAAACATGCCCAAAAGTGTGTGGTAAAAAATAACTGTTTGTAAAGATGTAGTGCGTGCATGTTGTGATCTGCGTTTAATGTAACGTGTCTTGCAACTATCTATTCCGTTAATTCTTAATGGGAAAATTGTGCGCCGGTTCGAAACTCAAAAATTAAAGTATAACTTGATCGAACACCATTTGCCACAGAAACATGCTATGATCTGTCTTTTTTTTGTGGGAGGGGGGGGGGGGGGCGTGTTGGGAAAGGGATAAGTAATGTCCTAGGATTCCGCTCTCTGTAATTCTTCACACTGTATCAATTTGGGACGAATTCAAGAACTCGAAGGAAACGACGAACACAGGACAAGTGCACCGATTAGTTCCTGCCAGGTATTATACTTACTTTTTTTTTCTGAATATCTTGCTTCTCGCGCAGCCATCAAATCCTATAAAGCTTTTCGTACATCGAAAATACACGCATTCTATCTAATTTTCATGTGCCCATTGCACAGAAATACTCACGTGTATTGCAGGCGTAATATATGATAAAGGCTGTCACGCACCAACAATAAAACCGACATTTCTCGTAAAGTACTAAAATGAAGAAAATAGTCCTCAAACTCACCGTGCTCATGCTGAATAACACGATAATATGTAGAACAAAAGTGGTTGCCTTCCTTTCACTTATTGCCAACATTTCATGCACATAAACGAGTTCGACGCATGCGGACCTACCTCCACTTGACAAAAATAAACTGCATGCACATGAAAAAAAAGCAAAAAAAAAGAAAGAGAGAAATGGCAGTTCAGAAAACGTGGTAGAAATTCTGGCCCATCTCGCGTCTTCCTAAAGAGGCCATTAGTAAACTTGTACTTCTGAATACTCTTTCTATGTCGCTGTAGATCCTATGTCAATCCCCGCGGATAAACCACCTGTATAGAAAACTGCGTTGGAAAACGTCAGATTTGGGACTGTCAGGAGAGCGACTTCTAACACATTCAAACGTTTGCTTCAGCTATGTCTGGTTGAATGATTTGTAGAGCTGAAACGCATCAAAGGAAAACGTAAAGTGAACTTCAAGGAAATATCCTTAAATGTTCTGGGGAACAGCTGCTTCGACTGCAATTCTTTTTTTTTTACAGTCTTGCTGTAGGACCAAGTGAGTCCAATAGCAGTTCATTACTCAAAGCCCGATGAAGTAGTGCCGACTTTCTTTACAATCTTATTTAAGCGAATGCGGCCCGAACTTTCCCCAAAAGAAATAACGCCTGAAATCAGCATCTTTCTTGTTTTTGCTCTTTTCTGAGTGAATCGAGGAAATCAATAACAAGTTAAACGTCGCACGGTCGTTAAAAAGAAAGAACTTGTGGTTCAGCATTTCAGCATTATTTTCTCGTGTGGCTTAATCATTACCGCATGGCGTACGCAATGTGTTTTGTATTAAAAATTCGGAATATCTCACTCACTGTGAGAATCGGTGCAATTCGAATCAGCTAGCGCGGAGTTGCTTTCACCAGGAATCTTTGGCTTTGAGGCACGTTAGGCTGTTTCTGCCATGTCATGTCGTTGACTGTTCTATGTTTGGCATAATTTTGGTACATGTGAAGATAACGAAAGCACCACGAAAGCACCAAGACCGTGTGATGCCCTTGCATGTCACGATTTACGCATTAATTCAATCTGCTATTTATGTTCATCAGACACTCACCTCATGCCGTTTCAATTTTGGCATATATCAAGCAAATCAAATGACCAGAAATGCGCCAAGATCCATGTTGTGTAAACCATGACGTAAATAGATGCCATTTATGCCATGATTGTCATGATTGTCAGATGCCATGATTGTCATGTCATGCCATTCATACCATGATAGTCACGCTCGTGTCACTATATACCAATTTTGATTCATGTCTAGTCAATGTGCAGGCCGTGAGAAGACAAAGATAATGTCATCTAAAGCATTATGTACATATCATGACACTAATGTTACAACCTGACATTTCTATGCATCAAAAACAATTATGCCATACGAATTTTGGTATGTATGAAGTTATTGAGGCGGTTGCGAGAGCGTCAGGGCCGTGGCATGTAAATCATGACGTACAGTATACACATGGATTGAAGCGAGACTGTTTAGGGCTACGTAACGCACACACTTTCGTTTCCATCGTCTTCATTTTATGTCATATTGACGTAATTTCAACTCCAATGCGTAGATCATAGCGAACATTATCTTTAGAGTCCAGATTCTTCACGACATGACGTGGTTATCTCGAGCAATTGCGCATATCAGTCGTTCTACTAAAAAAAACAACTTATGTCGCGTTTGAATCCCGGAGCGCTATACACGCTACGCATGTCATGATTCTCATTGTAGGGTCTGTCATATATATTAGTCATAGACTATGCACATTTTGGTTGTATCTAGTTATTGAATTACTGAAACGGCCCGTCAGAGGACGAAGACCATGTCATAGAGATCACAGCGTATTTGACGTACATGTTATGATTGTCATGTTATGTCCTGTCATATAAGATCTTCACGTAGCCATGTCATAAAGATGGCGGGCGAGGGGCCCAGCAAAATTTAAACCTGATGCTTCTTCACCCATAAATTCCAAAACGCCGCGTTATCGGTGTTCTTCTTGAAGCCTCTCCGTCGAACAACTGCGGATAATCTGCGCCATCTAGCGTCAAGCGCTGCAGGAGCAGAGGAAGCTGTTGTGTCACCCGTCAGAAGGTAGCGCTTGCTGTGGCATTTTTGCGAACCGTAAAGCTTCTCAGCGAAACACGTTTCTCTACCTTTAGAAATTATTTTACTGTAATTTCCTAAATATCTCATTCATACAAAATGCTTGAGCACCGGCTTGCTTCTGTGAAACACCGAAATGTTTGGTCTCTTGTTCTAGTATCAAATGTTGACTAAATAGCTTCTTGCAATTTGTGCAGTAGTTCGCTGAAATTTTCTTCCCCATTCCCGCAATTACAGGTAAAGTATTTCGCTTTTCTTTTCAGTAAACTCTGAAGACACCATCAAAGGCAAGTTATATACATGAAGGTAACTGTCGACATAACGATAATTTGACAAATATTCTAATGATGTGGCTGCTATATTTTAAGAATAGAGAGCCGATTTTAAAACAATGTACCTATTCAATAATATTTTCGTATAGGTAAACAAGCAAAACAGTTGTAAAACAAAAAGAGCTCCAAGTCGGTGCAATAAGGCTATTACAGGAGGGCAGAAAAAATAAAGCAAACCTATAAAATGAAAGGAGGGACAGCCATCGTGCGTTCGCCACGTTTCACAAAGCACCGAACGCAAATCGACGACAACAATGAGATGGTGCAGCAGCTCTTCATGCCTGCAATCATTATTTGGGTCGATGAAATATTTATTCGTGACGTCCCTTCCATACGTGACCTGCTTGTCTGAATAGCATTTTAACGCCGATATTTGCTTGTCTGTTCCATAAAACCTGTCAGAACGACAGGCAAAATAAAAAGCAGGACCACATTCACAAGGCACGTAATAATTCTCTTCACGCGCGGGTGTTTCAGTACGTCACTTTTGTTCGTTAGAGCTGATGAAGTTGTCGTTTCAAAAAAACGTTCTCCGCGTCACTCATGTGAAAGCGGAAACATTCCTAAAGAAAATGTTGAGAAACAGATCGGATAATGTCCCTGATTAACGCGTAAAGAAAAAAAAATTCCCCATCTCCCGCTAAATGGGAACCATGTGTGGATGCGAAGCAGCGGGGAGGTGGTTAGCTTGAGCGGGAGAAACGTGGCCGCTCTCGTTTCGCGGCAGCGGCCCGGGCGCTCATCGCGGCGCTGCACAGCAGAGAGAATGAGGCCCGCTCCGTCATTTTTATACCGCGGAACTACCGCGGTGCCCCCCAGCGGAGTATGCAGCTGTCGCACCACCTGTCGCGCGCCGCTCCGTAGAGTATTCCTAGAGGAGCGGAGAGGGGACGCCTATGCGCTGTGGAGGTTTGGGACGCGGGAGCCGTTTCGTGGAGTAGAGGATTCCTAGAGTAGAGAAAGGGGGGTGAGCGTAGGAGAGAGCGGGAAAGGACGCCCATGCGCTGTGGGGATGTCGGACGCGGGCGCCGCTCCGTAGAGTAGACGAATCCTAGAGTAGAGAAAGGGGGGTGAGCGTAGGAGAGGAGAGATTGGGGGGAGGGGACGCACATCCGCTGTCGGGGTGTGGGACGCGGGGGGCCGCTTCGTAGAGTAGAGTATTCCTAGAGGAGAGAAAGGGCGTTAGCGCAGGAGAGGAGAGAGAGAGGGGGGAGGAGACGCACATGCGCTGTGGTGGTGCGGGACGCGAGAAGGAGGGACGGACTAAGCCCCCCCACCCCAAACACACGCAAGCAAGATCAAGGAATGGAGTCAACCTGGGCGACACACACCAGCTGCCTAGCCATTGCTAAGCAGCCTCCCTGTGCTCTCGGCCATGACTCTGGTGACTGTAGTGGTGGTTGACGGCCTTATATTGTACTACAGTGTTCTGGTTCGCATAGTGGGTTGCTTCCCTACTTCATGAAAGTGGCCGGACGCGGGACGCGGGACGCGGGAAGGACGCGGGAGGGACGCGGGACGCGGGAGGGACGGACATAGCCCCGAGCATAAGATGCTTCGCATCTAATAACTACGAAAACGAGAAAGCTGCGAATATAACAGCAACAAGAGCTTGGTTTGGGCGAGTTGGTTCATCATAGTTATATCGTGGTTACAGGGCGCGACAACGGTAAGAAGAAACGCTACATGGACAGGAAAGAGCGCTGACTTTCAACTGAATTTATTAGCCATTCTATGGCTACCATAGCCATAGAATGGCTGTGGTAGCCACATGGCTGTACACTGCAAAGAATGCAAATGCAGTCCTGTATTTCACGAAACAAGGTTTTTGAAAAAAGCCGAGAACGAAGAATGAAAGAGAAATTATAGAAGCATTTTTTTACAGGAAGGCTACGGGTCGATGCATCAGTACACCATCACTTCACCTTTCTGAGAGGGAATATTCATTTCTTAACAATTTGATGCATAATCACGCACGTGTTGTGGCGCATGCGCACTGATCTTGCACCCTTTATAAAAGCGGCCGGAGGCACCTTCAATAAATTCAGTTGAAAGTTCAGCGTGCTTTCCTGTCCATGTAGTTTCTTCTTACTGTTGTCGCGCTGTAACCACGATATAACTGCGAATATTGTCACGTGGTTGTGACATACATATCTGTGTGTGTGTGTGTGTGTGTGTGTGTGTGTGTGTGTGTGTGTGTGTGTGTGTGCGTGCGCGCGTGCGCGCGTGTGTGTGTGCGTGCGCGCGTGCGTGTGTGTGTGCGTGACAGGACTTTGTGCTGAAGGCCGCTTCGCTACCACATATGGAATCATCGCCCTGACATGTGTGACTATGTGCTTTCATCCATTGCAGCAAAGGTTAGGTTGGTCAGTGACGCCATCTTCGTTTCATGTGATACGTAATCGATGTCCTTTTAGACAGAAAATATGTACGAATGTACACACCTATTTGCCGCATAATCAATGGTCTGAGAAAAGCATCGCCATTCAGATTCTTTTCCAAATGAGACAATATAATTCCGAGCTATGTCGAAGGTCAAAACAGACTATTGCTTCCGCATTGTGTAAGCTAGAAAAGGTTTGGTAGGCAATCAGCACGCGCAGAATATGTACTCTTTTCAGAATATGTATTCAGGTTTTTCTGGCTCCAGCGTTGCTATGTTTGGAAGGTTGACGTGGTTAGCTCGTAGAGGTCAATGGCAGTGAATGAGCCAATTGCTCCGTAGCGAATTCGGCCATCTTAACTTAGGTTTCGTTGCCAAAACAAAACGTAAATTGTTAACTCATCACTGGCTCTATCGAATCAAACTGCTAGAAAGAAGTGCTGAAAGTTATATTTAGATGACCACCAAACCCTAGATGCCGCATCACCTAACACCAGATAATGCTGTGGAAGTGCTTTGATGTCTGTTTACCACGTGATGTCAGAGTTTTGCTTCCCTCATCGGATCGAAATAAGCAATGCTGAACTACAACTAGGATACATAGAGTAGAACCATCAGGCCTGGGCGCTTCCGTTTGTCGTGAAGACAACTCAAAGGCTATATATGAATTACTGAACTTGTAGCGTACTGAGCAAGCACGAAGGACGGAAGCAGAAAAAAGGTAGGAAAGAGTTCAAATGAATTAATGAATTACCAATATTTTACACTGTGTAATTGTGCATGGAACGTGCACGGGAAATCGCTTTCAGAAACAGAAATGCTCTACGAGCACCACAGAGAGCGTATATCGAGCTATGAAAACGAGGCAGCGGTTTCCATGTCTAGACTAAGATGTCTAGGCTAAGCAGTTTTCATGGAGTCATCATCATCATCATCATCATCAGCCTGTCTACGTCCATTGCAGGGCAAAGGCCTCTCCCATAATTCGCCAATCAACCCGGTCCTGTGCTTTCTGCTGCCACGTTATACCTGCAAACTTCTTAATCTCATCTACCCACCTAATTTTCTGTCTCCCCCCTCACGCGTTTGCCATCTCTTGGAATCCAGTCAGTTACCCTTAATGACCAGCGGTTATCCTGCCTACGAGCTACGTGCCCGGCCCATATCCATTTCTTCTTCTTGATTTCAACTATGATATCCTCAACCCCCGTTTGTTCCCTGACCCACTCTGCTCTCTTCCTGTCTCTTAAGGTTACACCTATCATTTTTCCTTTCCATGGAGTAACCATTTCATGGAGTAACCATTAGTAAAAAAACAGACCTTTTTCCAAACCTCTCTATCGCTACATTGGCTACATCGGCATTCCATTTTCTATACATTGTTACTCTTTATGGCAAAAGAGAATACAAGTAATGCATCAAACAATGCTCCCATCTGAACATACCAATCGAAACAATACAAATCATATCTCATTAGGGTGATTGGTTGGCCCCCCTTTTTATGCCATCTACAGCGTAAAGATAAGTAGTGGCATTACTTGGCTCAATTTACTTGCTCATATTTCTGGGTATTTATCACGGAACCAACATTATAATGCGCACAATACGAATACATCCTTCATCTGCCGGTTGATCCAAGGCCAGTTGTTTTGTTTTATTTGGTGTCCTTATTTGAAGGTGGCCACAAAATAATCTTGAGTCTCTTTTTCTTTCCCGGGTGTAATAAGGGGATATAAAGCTTTGTGCCTTGTTAGGCTAACGTCCAGAGAACTCAACACCATGCTGGGAATCTCCTCTGTGCAATTTGGACTATGCTCTCATGCTTCTATTTTCGTGAGGAACCTACAGAAACAAACCTTCCTTGCGGGTCTCCGGGGATATCCAAAAACCGAGGCCACTGTGATAGGGCCCCGCTTCTGTATCGTGAAAAGGTCACGCTGCCGGCCGCCAAGCTTCCGCAGCTGTAAAACGGCGATTCATAGGCCACCCGGTATGGATCTTCCAGACGTTGGAGTGACTTCTCTGTACCTGCTTTCTCTGTACCACGTTTACCTCAGCTTTCCACTTCGGGCCTCTTAACAATGTGGAGCAGTGGGACTCATATGTTCCCCTTTTTTATGCACCATGTTCGTATTTTTTATATCAGAACCACTAACTAGACTGCGTTCAGCCTTTTAGTGCAACCGCGTTGATGTTCTAGGAAGCGGTTTTGGTAGTCGTTTTGATGGTATTCACCAGGCGGCAGCACGTGCATATGTTCGAAACGAACCATTCCGCTTGCACGCTCTTTATCCTTTTTCATCAGATTTTGTCGTGCTGTCCAATTGATTCAGTATAAAGGGCAAGCTTAAATAGCTTATTCCTACTAATGAGTTCCTAAATGTGCGATCATACTGGTTTTCTTCGTTCCTGCCCTTACGGTTTCCTAAAAAATTTCTGCAATGCAAAATTTGCGACCATTCAGTGATAAATTTCCGAAAGCGTAGCCAGTCTAACATTGCGTATAGCTAATTGCAGTATCCAATTTTCATTCTGCCTCATGCAGGAATGTCACTTCCCATGGAGAAAGCAGTTAAGCTTCCTCCACGGACAAAAATTAGACTGTCGCAGCATGACCATTACCCACATGTGCTGCTTGAGTGCCATTAGCGAGTGGATGTACACTGGCCATTTAGCTGATTTCTTTATGATATGAAGTTGCTATTTGTAGGCTCTGTCCTTTCTTGATTGTAAGGCAGCAGCAAGTTCGCATAACCAAAATAAATATACTTTTTTTTCTGAAACGACTCTCTTTTAGTCGGCAGTGGGAGACAAATGTCCCACTTTTTTCAGATACACTCAGTGGTACACATACGTCCCACTTTTTTCACGAAGACGCTTAACAATGCAGAGCTCAAATCTTGTACATAAGAAGGTGATATAAATGACAATGCCACCCGTCAATAGTTGGCGTTTTGTTCATGACATTATGTCCCATAAAGGGTTAAGTTCACTGCTGGTTTTTCGCTCTGGTCTATATCGACATTTCACTGGTCTACACTTCATTTCCAATAGAATCATTCTTCGTAAGAATGATCTGTGGTATTATTCCATTCAGGGATGTTCATCTATGTTGTGACCGTGTACTCCGTTACAGGAAGTAGATGCAACAGATCTAGCAGGATGTTTAGTGTGCATATCATAGTTCAGTGAAAGAAGAATAAGAAAAAAACAAACTCTGCTCTATATAGATTGCAATGTGGTGCGTTGAGCCTGCTGCGACTTTTCTATGCGGTACGGTGAAGTCATCTGTAGAATGTCAATGTGGTTGCAATTTATCAATGCAATAGGCTACCTTTGCTTCACATCTTCCTTCATTACGCACAAGGACCAAGTCATTCATTTGATTGACAGAACGAAATGTGAACTGCAAATGGTACTCCACTGTTTCATCACAAACGACTGGAATATGTGAACTGATACCGCATTTTATTTCATTCGCTTTGGAGTGAACATTTCGAATAAGAAAATAAAACAAGAACAGAAAAAACGCCAGCAACTAATGAACTATTCGGCCTGCTCTCATCACACGAAGTTGCACCGTCATAAAACTGTTTTTAGAATGTGGAACGCTGAGAATATATATGGGTCATAAAATTGCGCCCGCTCGAAAAGCTTCTGCGAGCGCTTTATTCGGGCTGCAGATTGAGTGCACGAAGCATACATAGCCCGGGCATGAAAACAAACAACCCTTCATATAGAAAAGTAGCCCATCACGTTTCATATTGGCATAAATGTCGATCAGAGCTTGAGGGGAAAAATCAGCACGAAATCATTAGCGCGTTCATGTGTGCTCTTTCAAACGTAGAAGGTGGCAGTTCGTTCGCCAATGTGTGTAAGTACGCTATCAGACTTCCTGAAAGTTGTTTACCACAATTGCGCCGCTTTCCGATTGATAGCAACGTTCACTCAACGGCATGCGAAGATGGGCCACATTCGTTCTCATCACGGCAGTATTAGTTGCTCATCAACGCAAGTGCTTTCTCGCTTCTTTTTTTCTTTCAATCATTTCTGATAAACTTTGTCACAGGAGAGTTGCTGCTGCTTTTTTTGGAAATTGTACATCAGTTGAAATGACAACTCTGGAGATCTTGAAACGACAGGATATTTACCAAACGCACGCTGTAAGCTTTATTGAAAAACAAGAAGCATGGTCCAAATACGCATTCCTATAAGGCTTCACTGCTTGAAGGAACACTGCATATACATTCGTAAGCTTTTTGCAGCTCGCTTCCTAGTATAAAATGCACTGGGATTGCATATTTTGGTTGACAGCATGCCATATTATGAATAACTTTATCGTGAAACATATAATGTAGAATACTCTTGAACAACACTGGGCAGTGTACATATTTAGCAGTTTGTGTGTGCTAGGCACTTTTATTATGCGTTGCTATAAAACCAAATCCTCTCGAAAAATCAATCGTTACATCCGTTAGTGCACCAAACTTTGATAGTGATGTGCATTGACAGATCACTTAATACAGTACTCTGAGTGCGAATGCCGTATAATTTTAGAAAGCCCCATGGAAAATTCTTTAGCAGCAAAAATGAACTGTACCTGTGAGTAGTAGGAAGTCATGTGCGGAAAACCTTAAGCACTTATTTGCGTGAAACTTCCTGCAGCTTGAAAATAAACCGCTACGGACATAAAGAATTCATACCGTACACTTCTGTCTTTTGCGTTGTTGACGATACAGATGCTCTAATATGCTTTGTAGTTTAATTCAGAAAGTTGCTCTTGGGCATATTGAAGTTCATCGCAGCGCACAAAATGCGCGTTTTTTTGGCACATAAAGTCTTGGAAAAAATAGTGTACCCCTCTCTGAAGTATTCTGGGTCTTGATTTTTGGCATTCCCAGGTGTGCTGTGGCAAATCGAACGCACCTAAAAAGGCAATCTCTACCAGGTACGTCGCAAATGTTGTTTTAAAATACCTATCGCATGGAGGCTAGTTAGGGCATGAGTATTACTATTGCTGGACAATGCATATTTTCCTTTATTTTCATGAAAATATCGCATATAGCTTTATTACAGCAACGCGTTAAGTCTATAGAGCAGCAGCCGGACCCCATTCATGGGTGAGTAACCAAGGACTTATGCAATAAGACCTCCATAACCCCAGATCGAAATTGTTGAAGAGCACAGTGAGGTGCAGTGGTGGACGCTTTTATGCACACGGCCTAGCTCAGGCTGGAGAAGATCATGTTCTATGGGGCCGTGGCCGCCCCCCCCCCCCTCCGCCCCTCCACATCAAACCACACCTGGCCTCCTAATATACCTAAGTATATTCGTGTAGCCAATTTCCTCCTCACATGAAAAGCAGGAGAAAGCGCTTTGAAGAGCCAGTCAAGAAACACAAGCCAAGGCGGCGAATCGGAGGCGACAGCCACATCCTCCTGGACCCTAACCCCGCCTCCCCCCTACGACCTGGGCTCCCCTTTCCTCATGGCTTACTGTTAAAGTAGTTCTCCCTTCCTTCGAAAAACGGAACACATCTAAAGGTACACACTTGCACTTCTTTTCTTAGATAATTGTGTTCTTGCTATCTGCGGAAGCTATTACTTCATGTCACTAAAATATGCTTTTCTAGAAAAAGAGTGCTACATTTTGTCTTTGCTTCAGTGCTGCCACGTTATAGGGATTTCCACACCGAACAGTCTGGATGATGCAGGCCTATTTTGCAAAAAGTGCATTGTGGTCTATTTGCACTTTTTGACGCGAGTGATCTCAATGTGACTGAATAGCATATTTGAAGAAGAAAGGCAATTGAAGTAGAGTTGGCCAGCAACCTTCGCTTTCTGTTTTGTCATGGAGCTGAATATATCACCCGTGATACTTTCTAGTCAATTGTTATGCTTTCCAGAAAAAAAAGGATCATGCTAGGATGTCAGCGGGTTGCTTGAATAAAGGATACGAGAAAAATGTTGAACTGATGCATAATAGTGAGAAACTGCTGCAAATAGGGCTCATCGCGTCTTCTTCCAGAATGCGGACGAGCGGAACCATTGGGTCGAATCATCAATGGAGACAAAATGAACAAGTTACAAATACCATGGATTGTAAGAAGTGCTGCATGCGGTTTGAAAGCTTAGATGTGCACTTTTCTCTCTTGAAGAGCCAGCTGTTCAGAGCGAGCAATAATGCATTGTAATGGAAGAAGAGTATGCCAATATACATGCAATGAGCTGCTGCAACCGTTTATGTTGCTTTAGGAATTAGAATTACACCATCCGTTGAGCTCTCTGCCTTAACTGGAGAGGGATATTTGGATCCGTGAGTATGCTTTTCCGACAGCTTCCGCGATCGAAAATTTCAACACCTTGTCTTCAGCCATCTATCAATTACATAACATTCGCCCTTATTTTGTGTACTTAAAAATAAATATAAGTTGCTTTGACAAAAGTGTAGATAAACATTTTCGATAGTGCTTGGCTATTCCAGCGAGCAAAGCATATCTCAGTCAGGTTGATTTTTCTGTTACTTTGTATTTTCTATCATGTTTTCCCCGCATAACTTGCGTTTTTGTTGAGCTTTTCAAAGGTCGTAGATGAGCCTTGTTTTGATAGCAGCTGGTATCAAATAGCACGTCCATAGTACCTTCACAGGAAACTGAATTATGGATACTGTGATATACAATATTGCTATTATTTGTTATGCGCATCAGCAAAGAGATACTGAAAGTTGTTTAATGGGCATGAGCTTCTACAGGAGGAATTCATTGGGCGATATACTATTATAAACAGAAGCAGCCACACACTTGATTACGAAAACCTAGGTCTCTGCAAAGGGAGGCTTGACACTGAGTGCTTATGTATGTATGCATGCATGCATGCGGGGTGTTCATGAAATGTGCTCGAAAATCCTCAAAAATACGGAAAATGAGATATTTTCACGCTCCCTTCATAACTACTTTTTGTGTAGCGGTAGGCATCTTAAACTGAGTGGAGGCGTCAATTACGATGGGAGTCAAATAAATAATGTAATTGACGTTTTGATTAGTGGATACTCGTGGTTAGGTCAAATGGGAAAAGTCCGTTGCCACTTTTAAATTTCAAAAGCGGTACTTGGCAGTTATAAGTGAATAATGAAATATCACAAATTTCGCCGAATAAATCAAAATCGGAACCACTCGGAAGAGCCCCATTGCCATACTCTTCTGAGACGCTCCTCATTTCTATTGAAATGCAATGTATTCGTCCACGCATTACTTCAAGCAACGCATAATGATATTTCGCTGCATCCACTACTAGTGAATGCTTGTGTTTTTCTCCTTTTTGTTTAGGCGTGTATACTCTGCGTTCATCTCGGTTTACCTTAACAGTTGAACTTTTGTTCGGTAACCATTCATTATTACATATATATTAAGTAGGTATGGAGTGTGAGACTTGGATAGCCATTTTTTTGTTTGTAGGGGCGTTTTCTTATTCATGTGTACAATTCTTTTCTTTTGGTATGGGTGAGCACAACTCTAAGAGACGAGAATGGCAGCAATCAAGTACTACATTGTGGTGGAAGCATATTAACAAACAAGATCATACTAACAGCGGCACACTGCCTGAAGCGCACGTGAGTAACACATATATCTGACCAGAATCGTACATGTTACCTTTTGTGTAAATTTAAGTGGTAGCGGTGTGTGCCAGTTCTGACTCCTAATGGACAAAGTTGAAGCATCATGGAATACCGCCGTGGAGATGAGTATCATGGAACATGATGAATTTAGTGTAAAACCAGAGGCGCAACTCGGGAAGGCACTAAGCCTTGGAACACGCGCTACTATCCATATGCATCGCCATCGCATAACTCGTGGGGTCACTGAAGTCACCACCATCATCAGCCCAACTGCGCCCACTGCGAGGAAAAGGCCTCTACAATGTTTCTCCAGTTAACCCGGTGCTGCGCTTGCTTAGGCCACGTCATCACCGAAAGCTTTTTGATTTCACTGTAGTCGACAGTGGGGATTGTGACTTGTGAAGCATGTGAACGGGAGTGAGTATTGCATGTTCTGAGAGGCAAGAAGCGAAACGCTTCCATACGGACTATCATCCTTTCAGCATGAAGGTTCGATCTAAATGAGTCAATGAATACGATACGGTTGTATTCTCATGGTTTTCGCCAGGAAATACAGTCTGTGGGCGCCGTTAAGCCAGTGACTTATTTCGCTACACCGCTTAACACAAAAAAATGCCCCCCACCTCCCCGAAGTGAATCGTGAGGAAATGCGAATGCATTTCGCGCGCGCTTCATTTATATATGGTGGTCGTGGTTCGAAGAAGGAAAAAGGCGCCTAATTTCTGCAGCCCGGTCGGGAGCACGGCGCAGAGCCTTCTTTTTTTTTTGCTTTTTTTGTGTGTTTTTTTCTTTTTTTTTATTTTATTATTTTTTTTTCATATATAGCTCCGCCGAGCTCCCGCGATGCGAGCGCCCTCACGCGTCAGAGCGCGCTCCTCCTCTCCACTCACTCTCTTTTTTTTTAATTTTTTTTCATATATAGCTCCGCCGAGCTCCCGCGATGCGAGCGCCCTCACGCGTCAGAGCGCGCTCCTCCTCTCCACTCAGAGCGGAAAGAATACACCTGCCGCGGACAACGCCAACGCCGCACAACGCCGGATGCCTGACATAGCCCGACTATGAAATGCATTCGCATTTAGAAGTGATGTTATCTTTCTCTCTATTTTTCCACTAAAGGGGCAATACTCTGGTTGAAGCAACTGTGTACTACAACACCAGTCAGGCGTCACATGGGCCTAAAGCATCGGTGAATCGTGCTATTATTCATCCGAAATACCAAGATGTCAACACGGGATATGACATCGCTTTGATGAGTGTAAGTCTTCATACTTGCGTTTCTTCCTTCGAGCTGTGTTTTTTGTAGTATTCTAAATTTCCAAAAGACAAAGACTCAGTAGGACAGATAACCAGTTATAGTGGTAGAGTCACGACCAGCGGGAGTAGGAAATTATGTTGCGTGACAGAGAAAGTTTGCAAGAATAAAATACAAAACAGCTCTCACAGGACAGGGACAATGCGATAAAGTATGAAGAGTCCTTAATCCGACCGGGAACACAGAACAGGCCCACGACGATAGGTGAATGATGTGAGAAATATACGACGCTTTATGTCGTTACTTTCACGGTTGCTTCGTGGGGTTATTCAGATATGAATGGAAAATAAAAGCAATAAAACAAACTTCTGCAACATTTCTGAGCGTTCAAGCAGTACCAGTTGTGTCCAAATAAACCAACCAGCGCCGCTAAATTAGTGAAAGTCGCGGTTTAAATATTTAAGTAACATGAAAAAGAGAGTACCGTTTAATGCATTAGTATTGTTAATTTGTTAAACTAAGGCAACATTTATAATATATGTGTCGCCGTAAATAGATGTCTCAGCTGAAGAAAGAAATGAACATTGGAAATAAATAGAGCAGTGCCACATAAATGGAGAGCTTTTGCGTTTTACTAAATATCGTAAGTATAGCTGATGAGACTCTCGGTAGGTGAGAAACCAACAATGAATGCGAAGCACAACGGCATGGTTTTTTTTAATAAACCTCATTTTTATATATCTTATGATTCTGCTGATTGTGCGTCTTCATTTTTTTTCTCGGATGACAAACTTGTGCTGATGTTTATTAGGTTATTAGAAAAAAAAGGAGAAAACAGGCTGCCGTCGCCCTCAAAAACTCTAAATGACTGGCACACTGCGACCGAAGTCGCTGAACAACTTTAGTTATGTTCGTAGACCTGAATTACGCTTTTTACAGTGGACCACATAGTTCGCAGGACATTCACGCATGTGCATTTTTTGTCCCTTGACACTGAGCACTTCATCAGCACTAGAAGTAAAGTTGCAATTCACCCGTGGCAGTATAGCTGTTAACCATGGTTAATTCCGCGTAGCAACATTAATGTGAGGCAGTGGGACAACTTTACCAGTGATATATGTGTGGAAAATAAGTAGGAAGGGGCTCCTTGTGTGCTCAATAACCACAGTCGAGCAAACACTTACAGAGTTGAGGTGCAGTGCCGAGAAACATCTTAATCTCGCACTCTAAACAGTGACAAGACATGGCAGTCAAGAAGGGAAGCTACTCATAATTTAATATGAATATCGTAGAATTCCACTCAAATTTATAGGAAAGAAACTCCAGTTTATAGTTCAGTATACACAGTATACCAAATATGTTAATATTTGAGATCTGAGATTGTTTTTTATTTCACCAGAATCGATATATTCTTAAGAAGGATAATGAACAAGGAAAACGAATAAAACTTGTGCCATTTATGGCTGAGAGAGCAGGGTTGAATGTAGATTATCTACAACTTGAGTTTGCCTTCAGAATACTTTCAAGAATGACAAATCTCGCGTCACTCATGCTCATGAATATTTTGCAACAGCGACCGTTATATGATAGCTTACCCTTGATTGAAGAACGCTCCATACTTTAAAAGTAATAGTTTTTATTATTCCTTTAACAGCGAAGCTGTTCAGCACAAACGGTTCCTTGTGAGTCGATCGCTGAAAACTATCATCATCTTAATGGGTATGTGCCACTGTGTGGCCTACCAGAAAACTATCAGCATCATAAACGGGTATGTGGCACAGAAATAGGGTAAATCCCACTACACCCCACTGGTCCACTAGAAATGAAGAAGGTAACAGTTAGCCCAACAAACGTCTGCGAAGCGACGGCGGCGAGTCGGATACCCCGAGCACATACAAAGGAAGAACACTAGCGAATGGGAAAGGCAACGGAAGCTGCGAGCAGACCAGAGGCGTTGGAAGGGCTGCAGCAACGACGACATGCCCGCTGATCTGTGAGAGGAGAGGTGTAAACGCTTGGTTTTGCGCCAGTGTGTCTCTGAAGTTTGGACAACCATGTCGTGTATGTGACTGTGTGTGTTTTTAACTGGAACCTCACTGCGCTGAGAATCAACGTAGAAACAACCTAGCATCCCCCAGCTAAAGCCTAACAACAACCTAGAAGCAACCTAGAACCTGAATCACCTAGCTAAGACCTAGAAACAACCTAGAAGCAACCAGATTAATCTTAAGAATCACCCAGCCTCGAGTCTTGCGTGGCTTTGCAAACTTTGCAATTTTTTTTCTCATCTGTAGCTGGTGGAGCCGCTTCGTTATGACCCACACGTGAGGCCTATCTGCTTACCAAAAAAAGCCAGACCACTTGCCGGAAGGCCTGTTCTGGCTTCAGGCTGGGGATACACCAATCCAGGTAAATGTATAGC
>JALIZH010031590.1:0-22195 GCA_030522465.1 Rhipicephalus appendiculatus
TGCGAACGGAGGCAGATTTGTCCCGCGCGTCTCTGCTCATCGCGGTAAAAAAACTAAAAATGAAAACACGCACACATTCCGTTTGTGTGCCATCCCACTGAGAGTGTAAAAGAAAAAAAAGACATGACATAGTCAGTCGAAGGGCCACAAGCTTTCGCCGAACACACTTGGACTGTACAAAGTGTCCTGCAGGTTTTTGTAAGAAATCATTACGCACAAAAAGAACCAGAAGTGATTTTTCTTTGTAAGCAATCTTTTGCTGTACGACGGTTGGCAAACTCGAACACAAGTGCTGCAGAAAAAAAATTCTCAGGACTACGTTTCTTCGAGAACTTTATGTATCTAGATATATATCTAAACATGTAGGAAAGATGATAGTGACGGTGACGGCAAAAACCCCGAGATTGCCCATATAACCACTTTCGTAATAAACCTGCAGTATGTCACATGGTGTAGCATCTCTGCTTTAATTAAGGCTTCTAATATTGTAAAGACGCAGTTTGCAATATGATGTTTTCTTTCGCCACAGCGGTGGCGCAGTGGTCATGATGCTCTGTTGATGACCCAAAAGGGGTAGGTTCAATAGATGGAGCGGCGGTCGCCTTTCGCCGTCAGTGGTCGGCAGTGCGTTGTTGGGGGGAGACGCTCAAAATTGTGCGCATCACGTACTAACTGTATCATGTACCAACTGGCGCTTCAGGACACCCTTCTGCAGAATTATTAAGTTAAAAGTAAACAGAAAAGGGCAGGAGCCAGGGGAAAAAGCTTAGGATGAAATACACCATCTCCCGCTAAAGGGAACCATGTGTAGATGCGAGGCAGCGGGCGCTAACGCTTACACTGGCGGCGGCGTTGACGCTGGCGCTCATCGCAGCGTTCTGCAGGAGAGAAACCTGGGGAGGCGCAAAGCACGCAGTGATGGACCGGTGTTTCCTACTGGAACATGCCAATCGCTGCGAATGGGCAATGAGAGACAGAAGACTCGGACTGGACACACAGACCCGCAGTCCGCTTTTAGTTAACGCGTACGCTGCGAATTTTTTATCGTTCGACAACGCACAGGAGAAATCTCCCACCGGCACCACCTTGGAGGTCAAGATCCAGTGCCATATATACGGGGTGGCCAGTGAACGGTTGTGCAGCGCGAGCAGTCGGTGGACTTGAAGAAGACAAGTCTGCTTGTCGAAACGTCGACTTCAGCACAACCCCTGTTTACAAATTATTCATCAATTAGGAGTAGTGGTTTGTGTGTGCCTGTGTGTTTTAATTGTGTATGTTTAGTTACGCTTATGGAAGCTTTTGCTGGAGGCACTAGAATCATATGTACAGAAATATTTGATTACTCGCAGTTCAACAGGACCGTAAAGGAGTATGGAGGCTACCGTGCGCGTACGGCGTGGCTCGTCTACAATGTGCAGAATATGGGCAGCGGCAATCAGTGTGGCGACAGTCCGTTCAACGTCCTCAGACTGTTGTGCTTGGCACTGAAAGGCGCTATGGAACCTATGTGCCAAGGCTGATGGCTTTTTTTGTGAATTAGAAATACCCAGCTAGCAAATGATGTACTACTGCGAAAAACAAAGTATCATCTGAGAGAGATGTCGATGATGTTGTAGTAATGGCAGCGTTAGAGGGCATTCCGCCAATGGGGTCAGTTTCAAGCTCAAAGTACTAGGGTGCTTTCAGCTTGAAATGAATACCTTTCAAAAGGTAATCTAAATTTTTGGCGCATCTTGTTGGCTTTTGTGTGGTACGGACCTGCTTAGCATACGCTAGCCTGCAACTTAACACCAAAATGCTTATGCTACGTAGAGTGAATTTTCTACATGTAAACGAAGAAAGACAAATCAGGAGTCTTTATAGGCCAATTTCAGAAGATCAGGAGCAGATGGAGGCTCCAAGCAATGGTAAAATTATTGAACAAGTGCTGTCGCTGCAGCCAACGTCTCAACAAGTGGCATTGTACAATTTTCATTATAGCGCTAAAAATACGAACAAACGTGAGAGACAGCACAGGCGCTACCTACTTCTTCCAGGATCAGGCCATTTTGAAGGCACAGTCCTGTGAGCCTATTTCGGCTCATCGGACTGTGCCACCGAAAGGGCCTGATCCCAGAAGTAAGTAGCACCAGTCCTGTCACTAACATGTGTTCGTCTTTTTTAGCGCTGAAATCACCATGTTATGTAATCAGCAAGTCGCCCAACGAGTTCTTATTAAGTGGCCTTGTCTTCCTCTACATAGCGACTGCCTACCTCAGCGCATGTGTGTGCTTCGTACACTAACCCCAGCCACAACGGTGGATGAGGAGAGGGCAAGTGCGAAAATGGTGGGAGGAGGAATGACGGGGGGTTGACACTGAGATAAACGGGCATCGGGTGAGTAGTGCGAAACGCATGCATAAAAGAAATAAAACAGGGTGATGTGGTGGCAGATGTTTTGTGTCATTTTAAGTGCGGAGGAATAGAGAGGCCCGGGCTGTCGTATGCCGTCTTATGCTATCGCCGTCGTTGGCGTAACGTATAAAGAACCACAGACAGCGTAGTCATGTCTAGCGTATTTAGCACGTGCTCTCGTCAAAGGAAAGTCTTCTTCCTCTTCTTCTTCGAGCGCCTTGAGTATGATATTAAGTGGGGAGCATTTTGGGGGGCCCGGGCTGTCGTATGCTGCTGTCGTTTGTCATAACGCATGCGTACGCACACAAAAAATTCAGAAGCAGAGAAAGCAAACCAGAAATAGAAAGACAGAGAAAGAAAGGAAAAAGTTACAAGAAAAATAGGAATAAATAGAAATAGAAGAAAGACAATAACAGGAAAATAGAAAAGGGAATAGGATCAAAGAAAAGAAAACCGAAGAGAGAGAAAGAAGGTTGCCCAGTTGCGCACTTCGTTGAGGTTTGGCATCACTAGAGTGAAACTGCTTTAAATTTGTTCCACCTCAGCGGGGTACAACGTGGGGCGTATTCTGCTTAGTCATGAATGTCAAAAGTCATGAATGTCAATTTTAAATGTCAGCAGCTGCTAAAAAAATCACCTGGCTGGCCTGGTGCGAGCAGAACAGTCCCAGCGAAAGCTGGAAGAGCAGCCTTTCTTGAACCTCCTGCAGACACTTTTGCGGCAATTAACACAAATAAACATGGAGGGTACGCAATATGCCATTATTCATGGTAATTTTTTATTATGTACGGAAGCTACCACCATATGTTTGGATGTAATGCCTAAATCCCAATGGTTTAAGTTGTGTTCTTAACTTATATAATTGATTGAAATGGTCCCAGTGATATACTTACACCTATTGGCTGAAGTGTATTAATCTTGCGGATAGGATATGGCTCTCTAGTTTCTATAAAACCCAAAGTCTGACTGAAATATGTGAAGTTTAAGCTCTTCGAAGTTGTGACATGCCACATTAAAACGTATGTGTACGCTTTCAGTAATTTTTTCAACGTGTCTGTGGGATCCCTCTGTAATCCAAAAGTAACGGACCGCCCAGTTGTAATTGATATTGTTATAATTTGCAGTTTTGCTTTTACCTTTCGCAGAGCAACCACTGCATTTCATTTAGCATTTTACCATTTTGCACTCACTGTGTAAGTGATTTTGTTGTGCCTCTTTTGCATTTATATGTATGGCTTGTTACGATGATGTTTTGTGAGATAGGAGGTATGGCTAATAAATAAAATGCTAAAATTCCTTGCTTGGTATTATTTTATTTCGGGTAGCATATCGTTATGCCCCATTTGCGTTAATGTGGCGCACACTTTTAGCACTTCGCAATTTGAATTCTCTATTTACAACCGCATAAAACATGTATTAACACAGTAGTGTTTTGTGCCTCGGTGCACAAACGATTGCTTAGCGTGCTTTTTATGACAGAAATAATGAAGTAAAAGAGCTTGCGCGTACGTCACAAAGAAACTGTCAGAAAAAGTGTGGTTGAGTCGGAAACGCTGATTGTTATTTCACCAGTGCAAATGGGGTTGTCCGCATCAATGCGTTTGATAGGATTTCCGCTCGTGACATGTATGGCGTTGCCATCTAGCAGCCGTGCAGTGCACTACTGCTTTGAAGCTTTGCAGAAGCCCTTGTGTTGATGATGTGAAAGGGAGAATCCTAGAGTTCAGTACTAAAAAAATTAACGTTAACACACTGTTTGTTTACAATGAACCAGGTGGCCAGATAAAGAAAAGCTGTAGGAGTGCATATCCTTCGATAAGGAGCAGAACTACGCCACACGAGCACATTTTTCGCGAGAAAAAATACGGCATTACAACACTAGTTTTCGCGCCGGTTGTTGCTATAAGATAACGTCGATCCTTAATATAATTTTCGGGGTTTAACACCCCGCAAGCACGATATGATTATGAGGGACGCCATTGTAGATCCTTGTGAGCGTCACATCGTAAGGGTTCCTTCGAAATTTTTCCTCGTTAGCGGACGCCATATGACCATTAAATATTATTGCACCTATTCGAGTTCTTTTAACACTGTCGCGTCCTCATAGCTTACTCGTTCCCTCTTATCGTCTCTTTTCACCAATGGTCGTTCAAGAACGCTCAGCAACCGGTCACAACTTTCGTGCCGACGTCTTATCATTGGATGTACAAAACATACGTGTATATTTCCCACCATTACTGAGCTAGTGCGCAGCGCAAATGCTGCGCACTTGCGCAGCACTTATCAAACTTCTTTTCCGAGTATCGAATCGAATTTATCAGACGCCACATGTAGCAGTTGAATCAGCATACTCGGAGAAGAACTTTAGTCATCGCCACATCTGGTAATCATTCCACGTGTGGCCCCAGAAGACAGCAAGGTTGCCCCCCCCCCCCTCACCCACATCATGAACAGTTCTTTCCCTTTCCTGAAGATGCTTTTCGTTCATCTTTTTTTCAATAAATCCGGTTCATAGATTGCGCTTGTCGTGTCCACATCGTAACGTGTGTCCTTTGAACATCTTATGTCCCGGTAACTGTAGTGGAGTACTTTAATCAACATATACAGGGCGCGGCAGGTAGCACCACTAGTTTATGAACCACTTACACATGTTAAACTCAAATTGTTATCTCTGAGATATACTTAATGTGATCCTTCAGGCAGATGTTTAATGCGTGCAAGTGGCATATTAAGGGCAACTGAGTATGCTCTCATGCCGCACATATAACGGAAGAAGTGCTGTCTCGTACTGCTTAAAATTTCTTTCTACGTCCCTGCTGTGCGCCCATGTGTCTTCCTTCTGTAGAACACAAGGCTATCCATGTACTCCTTGGTACATCAGCCTTTCCACAGAGCAGATGTGGATTGCGCTTTTTTCTACCTTATGCCCGTGCAGCAGGGCCGTAGGCCGGGGGTGCCCTACGCCCCCCCCTGGCTTTCAGGGTGGGGGGTGCCCTAGGTCCCCCCATGTCAAAGGGGGGTGCCCATTTCGGTCCTCATATAGGAGGGAGCCCTAGCCCCCCCCCCCCCCTCCCCCCCACGAAATTTGTTTGGAGTGGGGTGTTTTACCGAGGACAAATAATAGAAATAGGTGTCTTTCAAGGCCTTCAACAAATGCCCCCCACCCCCCCCCGAAAAAATTCCTAGCTACGGGCCTGTCCGGTTTCCGTTTGTTCCGTATCATACTTTCCGTATATTCCGTATCGTTTTATGGGCCATTCCATATATTAGATCAGGACTCCGTCTGGTCCTTACACCAAATCCATATACCCGCACGGAACTCCTTATGCGTCGTATATCAGTCTCAGCTTACTGTCCACTGTCAAGAAGCTATTTACAAAAATAATTGCTATTAGAATTATACGACATTAAAGTTCAATCAACCAAAGGACGAAGCAGGATTTTGTACAGGCTGCTCAACAATAGACCATATTCCTACTATCCATCAGGTGATAAAGAAATGTGCGGAATACAACCAACCCCTATACATAGCCTTCATAGATTGCGTGAAGGCATTTGCTTCGGTGGAGACATCAGCAGTCATGTAGGCACTGCGGAATCAGGGCATCGACGAAGCCTATATAAGCATACTGGAAGATGATCTACAGCGGATCCACAGCCACCATAGTCCTCAATAAAGAAAGCGACATAATCTCAATAAAGGGTGTAAGGCACGGAGACACGATGTCTCCAATGGTATTCACCGCGTGTTTACGGGAGGTTTTCAGGGCCTTAGATTGGGAAGAGTTAGGGATAAGACTTAATGGAGGATATCTTAGTGACCTGCGATTCGCTGATGACATTGCATTGATGAGTAACTCAGGGGAGGAATTACAGCTCATGATTACTGAACTGGATACGGAAAGCACAGTAGGTCTGAAAATTAATATGCATAAAACTAATATGCATAAAACTAAAGTAATGTCGAACAATCTCGGCAGAAAACAGCGCTTTACGATAGGTGGTGAGACGCTGGAAGTTGTAAAAGAACACGTCCACTTAGGAGAGGTAGTAACCGCGGAGCCGAACCATGAGAGTGAAATAACTAGAAGAATAAAGATGGGATGGGGCACATTCGGCAAGCATTCTGAAATGATGAATGGTAGTCTACCACTATCCCTATATATATAAGAGCTGCATCTTATCGGTACTTATCTGCGGAGCAGAAACCTGGAGACTTACCAAGAGGGTTCAATTTAAATTCAGTACGACGCAGCGAGCGATGGAAAGGGAAATCATACGTGTAACTTTAAGAGACAGGAAGAGAGCAGAGTGGGTCACGGAACAAAGGGGGGGTCAAGACATCAGAGTTGAAATCAAGAAGAAAAAAATGGACATGGGCTGGGCACGTAGCACGTCGGTCGGATAACCGCTGGTCATTAGGGGTAACTGACTGGATTCCAAGAGAAGGCAAAGGCGTGAGGGGGGAGACTGAAGATTAGGTGGGCAGATGAGATTAAGAAGTTTGCCGGTAGAACGTGCCAGCAGAAAGCACAGGGCCGGGATGATTGGCGGAACATGGAAGAGGCCTTTGCCCAGTAGCGGGGGTAATCAGGCTGATGATGATGATGATGATGATGATGATGATGATCAGTCTTCATATTTTTCTTATTTTTCCGTAAGCTTCCGCATAAATCCGTAAGAAATCCACATATCTTCCGTATAAATCCGTAACAAATTCAGATATTCCATCGTGAAATATGCGGAATCCATGTTTTCCGTAAGAAAACATACGGAACGTTTCAGTAGGTTCAAACCACGTTTCCATGATAGCATTCTGGTCGTTTTGTTGGGTCGTCTCACAAGCTGATGAACGCAGGCAAGAACATGAAACTGTGCCGATTCAGCCCCAGAACGGTGTTCCCGGGAAGGCCGCTACCTATAATAAATATAAATGCTTACGTTCGAAGGGAGCATTGCGCAGTGCCATAGAAACGAAGAAAGCAAAAAAAAAAAAGAAACAAACAAGAAAGACAGAAAAGTAGAGCGTCAGGCATGTATACACCCCAAGCTTGGCTTGTCATTATTTCCCCATCTGGGAAGAGCTCCTGAAGTTTACCAGTGAAGCGGTCCTTGGTCGAGCCTTTCATGTCCGGTATCCGTGATAACGCTTGCGGGGATCATGAACGCATGTACGCCAGACATTTGGTAAATACCATTACTCACCACTGGTCCACTAAAACTCCAGGGAACAGTCAGCCCAACAAACGGTTGTCCGGCCCAGAAATCGATGTCGTCTATTAGAAAGCTATCACCATCATAAACGCATATGTGCCACAGAAAGTGGGTAAATCGCACTTCAAACAGCTCCCAGTAAACAAGAGCAAGGCATCAGTGACACCACTGTCACGTGCTACATTGTGGTTGTAGGAGGTTTCCGCTTTACTTCCACCTAAATGCTTCACAAAAAGTGTCAAATAAAGAGCAGGGATACAGCATATCGGAGCATCTTATGCAAAGACATATTTGTAAACCTGTGTATAAGAGCGGTATCCTCAAGATGCAGTACAGCTATACTGCCCAATCAAAGCTTAAGGAATAATGTTTAATAAAAAGTAAGAGTTTCACCGCAAGGGTGAAGCAACGAATGCGAAAGCAAGGAATTGGAACGTCACAAGAAGGGCGACAAACAGCTCGATACTTGTAGCGGCCCGCTCAAGCACAAAGAAGGAAGCTCGACAAAAACACGAAGGTATACACAGGACAAGCGTCAACTAACAACTGTCGCAGTTAGGAATTTGTGTTGAGCAACGCGCTGCAAGTGTCAACAATGCAGAGCCCGCCGCTCTTAGATATTTATTTTTCTTTAAACGGTGGTGCGTGCCACGTGGTGGCGTCTGACCCAAGCTGTTTCCGGCGTTTCTATTTTAGGGGCGAAGCTCCTTAAGGTCTAGCCTTGAAGCACATACCTAGAAGCACAAACCCTTCATGCTAGTCAGTGACTTAACGTACTCATTAAACCCATTAGGTACCAGCGTGACCATAGGGTCACGCAAATCTCGACGAAGCCTTTCAATTTATACAGGTTTAAAAAACCCCGCCGAAACCACGGCAGTCCGCCTTGTGATATAGCTCAGGCTTCTCCTTACAGACACCATGTGGCAGAAGTTTTTTTCGTTTATTGGGGAGCTGCTAAAACAGGTGCTAAATAGTGGTTCTACACTTCGGCGGTTCGGCATGCAACGTCCTTCGGGTAAATAGATTTCTTTGTAGTATTATTTTTTTTCAATAGCGTGATGCACATGTCCCTGTAGAGTACGTGCACTATGCAATCTCCGGTGAAAATTTGAAGTAGATTAACCAAAGTCTTGCTCGCGAACAAGCATGTTATTTTACGTGTTACCATATGGTCAAGCTGGGCCTTTGGGCTCCCTATTTTGGTTAAGTTCGTTCCGCCATTTTACGCTCCTTGAAGGGTGATTCGTTTCACGCTCCTTGAATCCAGCCCCATACATTGACATAATAGAGAGGGGGGGGCGAGAGGGGGGAGCACAGTCAGCCGCATACACTGACATAATAGGGAGGGGGGGTTGCTGCGACGAACCTTCGCCCCCCCCCCCCTAAAGTGGTACCCTGCGCACGCTTATGGTGACCACACAATGCAATAAATGCAACTTTGCCATGTGCATTGCGGGCTTCACGTCATTTTACAATGAGTGCCCAACGAATCCCTAATTTTTTTTTCCCGATGTGTCACGGCCTTAAACGAAATTTGTTACTTCTTGATTTTTACTGTAGCCCAAGGGCCCAGCGTGACCGTATGGATCACGGGCCATATTTGGTAAACTAAGAGCTCGTTCACGACGAAATTGTCAGTGTGATATATACACATGTAGATACAATAAAAAATCACATCTGCTTTGACAAGACTCGTAAAAAAAGAAACCGGTCCCTAATGGGTTAAGGATCTTAGGACCTAACTTTGTCGTCGAAGCTTACTGTCCCCTGTCGTGGTGGTTAGAAAACCAATGCTATAGTCGAAAAATGGGTGTATAGATGAACAACAATTCTAATTGTCAAGGAACAATATAAAACACCTTACAAGCACAAAGCCTTTATACTACACTCTAAGGCAAAATTACCCGAAAGAGGAGTAACGGAGCCCAATAGGCGCGAGCGACGAACGGATAGATCGCTGAGGAGTAACCACAGAGGGATGCGTGCCGTGTGCAAACCAGTTAGTCTCCAAAGGCACCAAAGGGAGGAACCGCGCGGGAGATACGTCACGTGTGCAAACTGTTGTCAAGGAAACTAACCGTCCTCCTCGCTCTTGGTCAGTCTTCTCGCTTGTTTTCATGGAGGCGCGTTGGCGGTTGTGTCGCGCTCGGAGAGTTCGATGATTTAGGAACTACGCCGCGGTGCCTTGGATAAACACGTATGCCGCGTATGCGTGAATGAGCGTGCGGTGCTGCTTTTACGTTTCGCTGTACCCATGAAGTTTGGAGCTGGTCTCGACACGCCGAGACGCCACGCTGTATTTCTCCGGCCACGATGCGCCGGCGTAGCAACGGCACTGCGTCGACACCGGCTGGGAATGGCGGCCGAGAAGACAGGCCTATCGGATCCATGAATTCAATCTGACTCTGGGCAGAAATTGGCGCTGGATTATTTCACAAGTAAGTGATCATACTTTATTTTCCCGTACCTGTCGCTTGCGCGAAGCGCATCGCGCTAGTTGGCAACGGGCTCGATCGTGTTGTATATATCGCGGGCACGAAATGCACCGCGAAGGTCGGCTTCGGCGTTCGCTCGCCTGTGCTTTGTGACTGCCTGAAAATTGGCCGCCATTGCCGTCGGCCGCCTGGACGCTCTCGCCGCGGTGATGAGCTGCGGGCTCGCGATATTGGGCAGAGGCCTCGCCGCTGCGGTGCGACTCGTCCAAAACGCATTGCGGTTGCCGTCAACGAGCTCTGTTGTATGTCGCGCGCTTGAAGTGCACCGGCAGCTGGCGGGTGCTTTAGCTAGCCGACTTTAGCTGTGCTTTGGAGCTCTGTGGACAGTTTTCGCCATTACCGTTGGCTTGCGCGTCACTCGGTCGCAAGCAGCTCAGCGCCGTTCGTGGCGGCGGCCCCCGCGTTCGCTCGTTATACTCTGCCGCTCGATCCAGGAACTTTGTGAAAATTTGTCGACATTACCGTCGGCTTCCGCGGCGCTCGCTCGAAAGCAGCTCAGTGCCGTTCGTGACGGCGGTTCCGCGTTCGCTCGCTCCTCTGTTCGAGGTTCGCTGGCGGCAGAAGCTCCGCGTTCGGCCCCGCGTTCGGCCCCGCGTTCGCTTGCTCGAGCTGTATACGACGCCGCTCGCAGAGAACTCGCCGACTCGTTGGCGGCTCGGCGGTCGCGGCGCATGATGGCTGCGGCTGCCGCACTTGAGCTGTTGCGCTATGTGACTCGAAATGCGTTTTCGATTATGTATGACATAGCGGTGGAAATATTTGCATGCCATGTTTTAGACGTGCGTATTTATTTCACCTTGCACGTATTTGCCATGTGCGTGTATCTTCGTCACTGTCCCATGTGACCTAACTGTTTGAAATCTTTTTGTGCAGATGTTGTCCACTACGTGCAGAAGGCTGCTTGCGCTTGTGCGTGCAATGCCAGTCATCTGTGCCTTCCGTTGGAGCAGCTTGACCAAGATGACTGTACGAGATATGACAACGCGGCTGGACCTGAATTGGACATCTGGCAGCGAATTCACTGAAAGAATGCAGAAACGTAATATGTATATAGAAAAATAAAACATTTCATTGTCTCACTTTTGTCTTTCGTTGTTGCATTGACTGCGAAAGCAGTGAAACAAGCATGACTAAATATTTTTTCGCGTGTTCTTTTCTGCGCCATTTGTTGCTCACTGCGGAGAAAAAATTACACCATCTCCCGCTAAAGGGAACCATGTGTAGATGTGAAGCAGCGGGCGCTAACGCTTACACTGGCGGCGGCGTTGACACTGGCGCTCATCGCAGCGTTGCACAGGAGAGAAACCTGGGGGGGCGCAAAGCACGCAGTGATGGACGATTGTTTCCTACTGGAACATCCCAATCGCTGCCAATGGGCAATGAGAGACAGAAGACTCGGACTGGACACAGAGACCCGCAGTCCACTTTTAGTTAACGCGCACGCTGCGAATTTTTTATCGTTCCACAACGCACAGGAGAAATCTTCCACCGGCACCACCTTGGGGGTCAAGATCCATTGCCATATATACGGGATGGCCAGTGAACGATTGTGCAGCGCGAGCAGTCGGTTTTTTCAACCAAGAAACTCGCTAGCAGACGCTGCCTGCGTCGGCGTCGCGAGGCGAGAGAGGGGGAAGCGGAGGAGAGGAGAGAGAGGGGGTGACACGCATGCGCAGTGGGAGTGTGAACGCCGTGGGCAGGGATGCGTAGAGGAGAGAGGGGGGAGCGTAGGAGAGGAGAGAGAGGGGGGACGCGCATGCGCAGGGGGAGTTAGACGCCGCGGGCAGGGATGGAGAGAGGGGGGGGAGTGTAAGAGGGGAGAGAGGAAGGGAGGCGCATGCGCAGTGAGGGTGTGGTTGCCGTGGGGAGGGATGCCTAGAGGAGAGAGAGGGGGAGAGGAGGTTTTTTTATTTTTATTTTTTCTTTAAGTGTTTGCGCATGCGCAGTAAGGGTGGGCACGCGGCACACCACCACCACCACCACCACCACCACCGGATTAAGCTTCGCCATAAGATGCTTCACATCTAAAACACGCGAGAAAAGTATTAAGCCTTGCAGAGAGTAACTGTGCAAAATAATCCCTTGGGGATTAACGCATCATTTGAACTGAGGATAAAAAGTTCATCCCAGTGGAGCATTTGAGTGGACCAACCGTTCGTCCGGTGAGGTGCAACCGTGGGGACTAACGGTTGACCGGTAAGGGGTAAACGTGAGGACTAAATGTTAGTCCATTGAGGTGCAACTGTGGGGACTAACGGTTGCCCCCCGAATGTGTAAATGTGAGGACTAAATGTTAGTCCCTTGAGGGGACTAACTGTTAGACCCGTGCCGTTAGTCCTTAAAGGGACTAATGGTTGTGGCAGCCCAATTAGTTGGTTGACGGCCTTATTGGTTGACGGCCTTATTGTATTACAGTGTTCTGGTTCGCATAGTGGGCGCTTCCCTAATTGATGACAGTGACCGAACGCGGGATGCGGGAGGGAAGGACAAAGCCCCAAGCATAAGAGGCTTCGCATATAAAAAAAAATTCCCCATCTCCCGCTAAAGGGAACCATGTGTGGGTGCGAATCACTGGGGAGATAATTAGCTTGAGCGGGAGGAACGTCGCCGCTGTCATTTCGCGGCAGTGGTCCGGGCGCTCATCGCGGCGCTGCGCCGGAGAGAGAATGAGGCGCGGGCGCTCCGTCATTTTCATACCGCGGAACTACCGTGGCGCCCCCCAGCGAAGTAAGCAGCTGTCACACCACCTGTCATTCGCGCCGCTCCGTAGAGGATTCCTAGAGGAAAGGACGGGGGGAACCGTGGGAGAGGAGAGAGAGGGGACGTGGATGCACTGGGGGGGGATGTGGGACGCTCCGTAGAGTAGATGATTCCAAGAGGAGAGATGACGCGCATGCGCTGTGGGACGCCTGAGCCGCTCCGTAGAGTAGAGTATTCCTAGAGGAGAGAGGGGGAGAGAAAGCGCATGCGCCGCTCCGTAGAGTACATGATTCCTAGAGTAGAGGAAGGGGGGTGAGCGTAGGAGAGCACAGGAGAGGGGACGCGCATGCGCTGAGGGGGGTATGTGGGACGCGGGGGGCCGCTCTGTAGAGTAGACGATTCCTAGAGGAGAGAAAGGGGGTGAGCTTAGGAGAGAGAGGGGGGAGGGGACGCGCATGCGCTGTGGTGGTGTGGGACGCGGGAAGGAGGGACGGACTAAGCCCCCCTCCAAACACATGCAAGCAAGATTAAGGAATGGGGTCAACCTGGGTGACAGACACCACCTGCCTAGCCATTGCTAAGCAGCCTCTCTGTGCTCTCGGCCATGACTCAATGGAATGGGATCAACCTGGGCGACACACCACCTGCCTAGACATTGCTAAGCAGCCTCGCTGTGCTCTCGGTCATGACTCTGATGACTGTGTTAGGGTTGACGGCCTTCATATTACTACAGGGTTCTGGTTCGCATAATGGGTGCTTCCCTACTTCATGACAGTGGCCGGACGCGGGACGGGGGGACGCTGGACGTGGGACGCGGGAGGGACGGACAGAGCCCCAAGCATAAGATGCTTCGCATCTAAAAATTCCCCCATGTCCCGCTAAAGGGAACCATGTGTGCATGCGAAGCAGCGGACAGATAATTAGCTTGAGCGGGAGAAACGTCGCCGCTCTCATTTCACGGCAGCGGTCCGGGCGCTCACCGCGGCGCTGCACAGGAGAGAGAATGAGGCGCACGCGCTCCGTCATTTTCATACCGCGGAACTAACATGCTGCCCCCAGCGGAGTATGCAGCTGTCACACCACCTGTCGTGCGCGCCGCTCCGTAGAGGATTCCTAGAGGAGAGGACGGGGGGGACCGTAGCAGGAGAGAGAGAGGCGACGTGCATGCGCTGTCGGGGTGTGGGACGCCGGAGCCGCTCCGTAGAGTACATGATTCTTAGAGTAGAGGAAGGGTGTGAGCGTAGGAGAGCATAAGGGGAGGGGACGCGCATGCGCTGTGGGAGGTGTGGGACGCGGGAGCCGCTCCGTAGAGGAGAAAATTCCTAGAGGAGAGAAAGAGGGTGACCTTAGGAGAGAGAGGGGGGAGGGGACGCGCATGCGCAGTGGTGGTGTGGGACGCGGGAAGGAGGGACGGACTAAGCCCCCCTCCGAACACGTGCAAGCAAGATCAAGGAATGGGGTCAACCTGGGCGACAGACCCCACCTGCCTAGCCATTGCTAAGCAGCCTCTCTGTGCTCTCGGCCATGACTCTGATGACTGTAGTAGTAGTTGACGGCCTTCATAATACTACAGTGTTCTGGTTCGCATAATGGGTGCTTCCCTACTTCATGTATGTGGCCGGACGCGGGACGGGGGGACGCAGGACGGACAAAGCCCCGAGCATAAGATGCTTCGCATCTAAAATTCCCCATTTCTCGCTAAAGGGAACCATGTGTGGATGCGAAGCAGCGGGGAGATAATTAGTTTGAGCGGGAGGAACGTCGCCGCTCTCATTTCACGGCAGTGGTCCGGGCGCTCATCGCGGCGCTGCACGGGAGAGAGAATGAGGCGCGCGCGCTCCGTCATTTTCATACCGCGGAACTACCGTGGCGCCCCCCAGCGGAGTACGCAGCTGTCACACCACCTGTTGTGCGCGCCGCTCCGTAGAGGATTCCTAGAGGAAAGGCCGGGGGGACCGTAGGAGAGGAGATAGAGGGGGAGGGAACCTGCATGCGCTGTGGGGGGTGTTGGACGCGGGAGCCGCTCCGTAGAGTAGAGGATTCTTAGAGGAGAGAGGGGGGAGAGGACGCGCATGCGCTGTGAGGATGCGGGAGCCGCTCCATAGTGTAGATGATTCCTAGAGTAGAGGAAGGGGGGTGAGCGTAGGAGAGCATAGGGGAGGGGACGCGCATGCGCTGTTTGGGGTGTGCGACGCGGGGGGCCGCTCCGTAGAGTAGAGGATTCCTAGAGGAGAGAAAGGGGGTGAGCGTAGGAGAGAGAGGAGGAGGGGACGCGCATGCGCTGTGGTGGTGTGGGACGCGGGAAGGAGGGACGGACTAAGCTCCCTCCGAACACATGCAAGCAAGATTAAGGAATGGGGTCAGCCTGGGCGACAGACACCACCTGCCTAGCCATTGCTAAGCAGCTCTTTTTGCTCTCGGCCATGACTCAAGGAATGGGGTCAACCTGGGCGACAGGCACCACCTGCCTAGCCATTGCTAATTATCCTCTCTATGCTCTCGGCCATGACTCTGAGGACTGTGTTAGGGTTGACGGCCTTCATATTACTACAGTGTTCTGGTTCGCATAATGGGTGCTTCCCTACTTCATGAAAGTGGCCGGACGCGGGACGCCGGAGGGACGGACAGAGCCCCGAGCATAAGATGCTTCGCATTTAAAATTCCCCGTCTCCCGCTAAAGGGAACCATGTGTGGATGCGAAGCAGCGGGGACCAGGGACCTAGCCAGGGGGGGGGGGGGGGTTGGGGGGTTCAAATTCCCCCCCCCCCCCCGAAATATTTTTCTGGGTCAATTTTTTAGAGAGCGTTTGTACAAAATAACTCTCTCTTCTCCATTTACACCTTTCTCAAATGGTGCGATAAGAAATACTGTTACATGTATTCCACCATCGATTACACCCCCCTTTCTCTCCCCGGAGGGGGGGAGGAGGGAGGGGGGTGTAACCGAACCCCCCTCCGAAAAAACATTTCTGGTTACGGGCCTGGCCGAGACATAATTAGCTTGAGCGGGAAGAACGTCGCCGCTCTCATTTCACGGCAACGGTCCGGGCGCTCACTGCCGCGCTGCACAGGAGAGAGAATGAGGCGCGCGCGCTCCGTCATTTTCATAACGCGGAACTACCGTGACGCCCCCCAGCGCAGTATGCAGCTGTCACACCACCTGTCGTGCCCGCCGCTGCGTAGAGGATTCCAGAGGGATTCCTAGAGGGATCGTTGGAGAGGGGGAGGAGACGTGCATGCGCTGTGGGACGCGGTAGCAGCTCTGTAGAGTAGAGGATTCCTAGAGGGCAAAGGGGAAGAGAACGCGCATGCGCTGTGGGGATGTGGGACACCGGAGCCGCTCCGCAGAGTAGAGGATTCCTAGAGGAGAGAGGGGGGAGAGGACGCGAATGCGCTGTGGGACGCAGACGCCGCTCCGTAGAGTAAAGGATTCCTAGAGTAGAGGAAGGGGGGTGAGCGTAGGAGAGCATAGGGGAGGGGACGCGCTGTGGGACGCGGGGGGCCGCTCCGTAGAGTAGAAGATTCCTAGAGAAGAGAAAGGGGGTGAGCGTAGGAGAGAGAGGAGGAGGGGACGTGCATGCGCTGTGGTGGTGTGGGACGCGGGAAGGAGGGATGGACTAAGCCCCCTCCAAACACATGCAAGCAAGATTAAGGAATCGGGTCAACCTGGGCGACAGGCACCACCTGCCTAGCCATTGCTAAGCAGCCTCTCTGTGCTCTCGGCCATGACTCTGATGACTGTGATAGGGTTGACGGCCTTGTTCTGGTTCTGAAACTACAGTGTTCTGGTTCGCATAATGGGTGCTTGCCTACTTCATGAAAGTGGCCGGACGCGGGACGCGGGACGGGGGACGCCGCACGGACATAGACCCGAACATAAGATGCTTCGCATCTAAAAACTCCCCCATCTCCCGCTAAAGGGAACCATGTGTGGATGCGAAGCAGCGGGGAGATGGTTAGCATGAGCGGGAGAAACGTCGCCGCTCCCGTTTCGCGGCAGCGGCTCGGACGCTCATCGCGGCGCTGCACAGAAGAGAGAATGAGGCGTGCGCGCTCCGTCATTTTCATACCGCGGAATCTACCGTGGCGCCCCCCAGCGGAGTATACAACTCTGGCACCACCTCTCGTGCGCGCCGCTCCGTAGAGTAGAGGATTCTTAGAGGAGAGAACGGGGGGGGACTGTAGGAGAGGAGAGGGCACACGCATGCGCTGTGGGGGGTGTGGGACGTGGGCGCCGCTGCGTAGAGTAGAGAATTCCTAAAGGAGAGAGAGGGGGGAGGGGACGCGCATAAGCTGTGGGTGTGTGAGACGAGGGACGCGCGAAGGAGGGACGAACAATGCCCCCCGCAAGCACATGCAAGCATGATGGATGAATGGAGTCAACCTGAGTGACAGACACCACCGGTAGTGCGTCTTATTCCTTGCTTGCACGCACCACCTGCTTAGCCATTGCTAAGCAGCCACTCTGTGCTCTCGGCCATGACTCTGGTGACTGTGGTGGTGGTTGACGGCCTTATTGTACTACAGTGTGCTGGTTCGGAAATGGGTGCTTCCCTACTTCATGAAAGTGACCGGACGCGGGAGGGACAGACGCACACAGCCCACCGCCATAAGTTGCTTCGCATGTAAAATGTTTCCCGACGCGCGGCATCGAACGAGGGACCTCTGGCTCTTCAGCGCGCGGCGCACACCGCTGAGCCATGAATGGCGGGCGTCCTCCAACGTTCAAACGGGGAGCTATATATTTACAGGGTGTTTTCTGCGTGATTTCACCATTACCAGCGAGATGGCGCGAAGGGCGCCCCCCTGCGGGGCTTCAGCTCGGCGCCCCACTCGTCCCGACGTGCCCGCTCATGCCTTCATCTCCCACGCTTATACTTTGCCCTGTGGGGTGTAGACGCCCGTGCGTGCTGGCGCTTATCTTGCGGTGGAGAAGAGTCGTACGTCTTCGGCTTTCGTCGGAACGATTGCGTTGTAGTTACCCAACGCGCGAAGGTTGCCACTTACCCCAACGCTCGCATACTTTTAACACGAAATTGTTTTGTGCCGGGGTCCACCAAGATTTGAGTGACGTATTTCCGTAACGTAAATGACGTCGAAAAAAATACACATGATCACAAGACAAAGAAAAAAAGTTCCGTCACTGGGACTCGAACCTACGACCTCTAGGTCCTCGAGAAGAGATGCCGGGCACGCTATCCACTGCGCCACGATCACATACTTTGTAGGCTTTAAAAACAAGCCTTTTATATCTACCACTGTCCTCTCACAGTACTCTTGCTAAAGAGAAGTTATGCATTATGACCGTGAAATGCACGATTAGTTCCGTCAAAGCGCTGTTTCTACGAGTCCGTCCCATTCGGCGTGTTTCGAATAGGAAACGTTCAATTTTGCGGACGCATTAACACACTGCCAGGTGGCGACCTTACCGCTAGCATCTAGGGTCCCTAGATAAACTAAAATAGCACTGTCACAATTAAGAGGTGAAGTGAAATTATCTGAGAAGAAGAGGAAGATGTCAAGCACAGCATCAAGGGTAGAGGAAAAGAAAAACGACGTCGAAGATATAAAAGAGACGGTGACGTGGACAAAGGGGCCATGGGTGTTCCATCGTGAGCGCGTGAGCTGGGCACGAGCGTCGCCGGCTTGTGTTCCGGGCGCTCCAGCTCTCGTTCTACGGCAACGCACCTTAGACTCCGGCTGGCCAAGGACCGGAAGCCAAGCACGAGGACCCGCAGCGGCCTGGGAGCGCCATTGGCTTGTGCACCGAGCGTCCCATCCTACGGCACCGCACCGTAGGCCACGCCTGAGCCAGTTCCTGAGAGACGCTGGCCAGCTCAAGTACCTGCGACGCGCAGGTCAGTCACCTCCAAGCCCTGCCTCTACAACAACGCCAGTTCGCGTTCCTCACCCGAGAAAGACGGCGACACAACTGGGACGCCGACGTTAACGCAAGTGCCCCCCGCAATGCCTCGCCTCATCATGAATCGGCGCACAACGCCGTGAGTTAAGCGACGAACGCTTCGTACTCTCTAGCTGCTTCTTTCGTTTACTTGTTTGTATGATAATGTTGTTTAGAACTAGTTTTATTTAGTGTGCCAGTTTTTATATGCTTGCAGTTATTCTAGGGTTAATGTGTGGTTTCCTTTTAGTGTGCAATTAAAAAAATGCGTGTTTGTAACACTCCCGCCTCGTCCATTCCTTCTCGTCGACCGGTGTCCGGAGATCCGTGACAAGCACCAACCGCGCCCCTTTGCCTCTGCCTCCTCTCCCGGAAGCTGCAGCAGCGCCTCTATGGTGTCCGCCAGGAAACTGCTGAAAGCACGGCCGGCCGTGGCGAAAGCCATACCCTTTCACAGGCATACCCTCTGCCGGCGCACGGGAGAGAGGGTATGCACAGAGGACGGACAAGATGGCGCTTGCACTGATGGCGCTTGGCCAACGGGGAAAACACGACCCGCGTTGCGTTTCCCTCTGGTCGGGCAGCGTTCAATAACTCTAACATGCCGCGAGTAGGCGACCTTAGCCCAAGTTCGGCGCCCAATCATTGACGCTCTTCTGCCTGTCACACCGTTTTCAATGACTCCGCTCTCACCGTACAGCTACCACAAGCATCTATGACCACAAGGGTTGGCTTAATCATTAATCATGGACGTGAGTCGTCGGGATACAGATGTATCCACGTTAAATGGTGATATAACTGTCAAAACACCAATACACATTGTGCAAGCTCTCTTATATGAATGTACAGTACACATTTGTTTACTTTTGTAAGGACACGTTTCACTTTCGTGCTGTACCGATTGCTATGACGGAGGGATCAACCTTGTTTATTGGAGACTTCGATCATCGGGCATCGAATGGCATAATCTAAGCATTTCTTCATTCACATGTCATGCTGAGGCTGAAGTTTCATTGACCTATGTTTATATTTTAACCTAAGTCAGTTAGTCTCGGAACCAACATGCGTTACACAAGAAACAGCAAACACCCTACACCTCATACTAACAGTCCTGGCAACCTTTCAGCTATCAGTTACCTCCCAGAAATCAGCGACAAATAAAACCATACATGCTCTATTCGCATTCAGTTCCGCACCAAAGCTCACATCCGCCTAAACAATCGGCCTTTACGACAGCGGAAATTACGATCCAATAACTGAACACTTTAAGACATTCAGTTCGTGTACAAATCATTGTTTCACACTCGGTCAATACATAAAAACTGGTCAATGTTCAAAAATAAATGAAGTGCACTTAATAACAAGTTCATTCCGAGGGTTACCATTCATACTAATAACAATAGGCCATGGTTTTCTGTGCATTTAAAACTGCTAGAAAATAAAAAAGAAACCATTGTTCCGTTCGGCCAAACGCCGTGACACCCGGTCTGACTTGGATAAACATTTCGAAGTACAAAAATGATATCTAGTAGAGATCCAGAACGCCAAGAATTCGTTTTATCACAATGACTTACTAAAGGTACTAACCAGTAACCCCCCGGCAATTTTGGCAATTTTTGAATGCAAAGAACACTTACGACATCACACTGAGAAGCGACTCACACGGACCTGCCACAGACTGTGAGTTTGACGAAATATTTAACAGCGCATTCGCATGTGTCTTTACTAAAGATCTTGATGCACCTCCATAGTCACCATGAGTTAACATCAAAGAATTCATGCCAGCTATCAATTTTTTTCGAAGAAGCATCGAATCCGTAATGAATAACATGAAACTCTCATCAAAAGGCATGGAGTCAATTATTTCTAAGCTCCTGAAGAGTGTTAACTCAATTTGCGCCGCATTTTTACCTTTGATTTTTTCAAAGGCACTCACCTCAGGAATCATTCCAGATGACTGGACAACGGGGAAGGTCGTTCCAGTGTACAAATTAGGTAACAGAAACTCACCCTTTAACTACCGCCCCATTTCATTAACTAGTGTACCCTGAAAAATCGTGGAACACGTCATCTACTCTCAAATCGCCAGTTTTTTAGACCTGTAATTTTTTCCAACCATCACAACACGGATTTCGTAAAGGCTTCTCCCGTGAAAAACAATTAGCACGCTCTCTTCACGACTTGCACACTAACATTGACCGTAACATAGAGATCGATGTAATCTTTCTAGACTGTGCTAAAGCTTTTGATAAAGTTCCGCACCAACGCCTTTTGCTAAAACTTTCGCAGCTTCACCTACACCCTAACATTCTTCAATGGATTTAACGATTTCTCACTTATCGTTCACAGTCACTCTTTCTTAATGGTCATCTATCTAACCCTCTACCAGTCACATCAGGCGTCCCCGAAGGATCAGTTCTTGGTCCCTTCCTGTTCCTAATATAGTATAAGAACGACTTGCCTGATCATATACCCTGCAGCATTCGCATGTTCGCCGACGACTGTGCCATTTATCACACTGTCATTAACCCGCATGATCAACTAGATCTCCTAACAAATAATAAAAGCGATCTTAATTGGTGTAACGCGTGGTGAATGAGCCTTAATTTTTCTAAATTTAGACTCGCCACAGCCCATATCGTGTCCAGTATTACATCGTTAACACCCCAAGTGAATCAGTGCCATCTTATAAATATCTTGGAATACAGTGGAAATAACTTGCTCGGCTCGGATATCCAGGGAAAATGTCTTATGACTTATCATGGCGCACCCACATCACCAGTACAGTTTCCGGCATCCAATAAAGCACTCGGTTTCCTCAAGCGCCATCTCTGCCTAGCTCCCCCATACGTAAAACCACTTGCGCGTCAATCATTAATTGGACCGAAATTAGCACATGCATCGGTGACACAGAGCCCACATCAATGGTATTTAATCAATGCATAAGAAGCGGTGCAAAATGGTGCCAACCAGATTCATTCAGTCATCTTACTTTATACGATATCAGTATTTCATATTTGAAAGCGAAGTGGGGACTGCCACCTCTTTCTTTGCGTCGCCGCACTGCAACTCTCGTGCTTTATCACAAATTGCTTGATTCTTCGCTCAATCAACCACCTTTATAAAACAGCAAACCACGCATTTCTCATCGAAACCAGTCATCCATTTCAGGTTGCCCACCCATCATCGCACAGCAGTACTAATTCTGCATTTATCCTTTTTTCGAGCATCCGCAGTCTGGAACGGCCTTCCCCGGCACATCGTCACCGTCGCCTCATCATCTGCCTTTCAAGACCGTATTATTGATCATCTTCAACACTAAAATTACGTTCAGTGCTTATTGTTAACCTCAGTAAAACCCCCACCCCTTATGTAATGCCCCTCTTAGAAAGGAGGGTCTTTAAGGTAATAAACTGACCCGACCTGACCTGACTTGTTCTGTCCCGAGTGCGTACTTCAATCACTTAGTGCATACTTCCTATGCACCC
>JALIZH010031593.1:0-23954 GCA_030522465.1 Rhipicephalus appendiculatus
GCAGCTGCGCAAATCTTTTCTGGAATGGATTATAGGGAGGGTTTCTTTTTTTGTCTTTACAGGTGTACCACGCATGCAATAGCGCCATTATATCATATTGTACATTCAATTTCTAGCAGCCTTTTTCACAAAAGGCGCTCCCTCTTGCAAAGGAACACGTTGGCGAGGAGAGGATAGCAAGAGTAGTGTCAAGTCCGCCTCGGTGGAACAGTGGCTGCGGTGCTCGGCTGCTGACCCGAAGGTCGCGGGTTCGATCCCGGCCGCGGCGGTCGCATTTCGATGGAGGCGAAATGGTAGAGGCCCGTGTACTGTGCGATGTCAGTGCACGTTAAAGAACGCCAGATGGTCAAAATTTCCGGATCCCGCCACTACGGCGTCTCTCATAATCATATCGTGGTTTTGGGACGTAAAATCCCAGATATTATTAAGAGTAGTATCAAGAATAGCCTTTGTGATAAAATGCTCTCCATTAGGCAGAAGCTGATAATAGTGCATTTTTTTTCTTTCTATCCGCGCGCGTCGACGAATGTGTTTTCGAAGCTTGGAATTGGGTCTACCACTTCCGGCGAGAAAAGTTGGAAATATGTTTGCTGGTTCGAAGAAGCAGTAAAACATCTCCGTTTTTCATTAAATACCACACTCGAAGCTACATATAATGCTGTATTTAGCTAATGTGGAACAGCGGGATTCTCTTCCACTTCAGGCACAAGATTTTCTAAAAACTCCAGGTAAGCGAATTCCTCGGCGCCTTCAGGACTTCTTGCTGATGTGCTCCTGACTGACCTCACCTCCTTGGCAGAGGTGTTGGTTTTCCACAGGAGGAGTGGGAGGCGGCCGGAAGCTGAAGGCATTGTGCGCGTGGAAAGAGGCAGCACACCACAAACATATAAATCTGTCGTTTTTATAGCCTCAAAATTTCGATGTATACTTAGGCATGATTCGCATGGGGAACGTAATTACATGTCTATACGAATATATAGGTCTTCATTGGGAATCCTGAGGTATGCGGCCCGAGGCAACGCCCCCTGTTGAAAAATTCGGGGTAAAGTCAGGAGGGGCGGGGGGCGGAGTGGAGGTTGATACCCTTGCCCATGCTCCCCTGAACTGACACTTCTGCTAGTAGGATCAAGGCCATTCAGTGAGAGTTGCAACTACGACTCGCGGAGAACGCTTCATCGGGGAAATCAACGTAAGCTTATCACACACACACCAAAAAACGCAGTAAAAACAAGGTATATCTGCATAGCAGCAGACAAGAACTTCCTGGAAAGGTACATTTTATCAATGATTAGCTCGGTAAAATCTAAGAGAATGTGGGTTCAGGTGGGCAATTAAGCTCTCTGCACGACACCATATTCTAATCTCCAACCAGTCAAGACAATATATCGGGGCAAGCACACGTACAAGTGGAGCATCTAAATATCCTATTGTCACGTGGTTGTGACTTGGACGAAGGCAGCAGGTGACGTGTCCAAATGAAACTCTTTATTTGGCGGAACTTGTGGCCGGGAAACGGAAAGTCAGATTACAGCAAGCAAGGCACGCTGCACAATGATAGCGGCGAACAGAGCGTGGGCCGTCGAAAAACTGAGAAGCCGTCAAGCGCGTCGGCTTTTATACATGCATCATCGAAGATTCTAGCATTATCGCTAGCGGCCGCGTAAGTTCCAGAACTGTCATTTTCGCGTTGAGCACGTACTCTAATCGGAGGGTTCTAAGATTATCTAGATAGTTCCCAGTCATTCGGGCGCGCTTTTGCGCAAGGCAGCAGTTACATTGCAATGGGACGACGACATGAAAATAGAAAGGAGTGGGTATGGCAATATATAGACGTCAGACTGTGCCCAGGCGTCGCTGCGATAAACACCGCCACCAGCGCTTTCACTGCCGCCCTGGCCCTAACTGACATAGTGCAGAGAGAGCTGTCCGCAAAGAATGTGCATACGCCACAATACCCTCTTTCGTTGGTGTTGAGGCGCAGTTTCCTGAAAATCAAGTACTTGGAAAGCTTCTTCCGTCAATCTACGCTTCAGAAAAGTAGAAAGCTCATCAAAGCGAACTGCGGACACAATGCAAAATATGTTTCAGTTATTTCGTCGCGTTGCAACTCGCAAGTACAAGCGAGCATCGCATGACATCGAGTACCACGCAGGCAGTCCGACGTGCGTTCTGTAACGCCTGAATGCGCTATATGTGGGTATACACATGATGTCAAAGCGATGAAGTACATACACGATCAATTTATGTATCTTACGATCACTGGTACAAAGCTCGCTTTGTCAGGCACGAATGGCCCGGGCGATTTTCACCTTGGCAGTTGAATACTCCCGCCATCTCTCACTTTATGTGCGTTGGAATGCTTTATTACTCACCATCCAATGTACTGTTGGCGGTTCTCTTCCGTTTGTATATTCTGTAAATGAGGATACGTGCGTGTCCGCTTTCTCGGGGTATAACCCAAGGCAAAGCCTTGGCCTCCGAGATAGCTCCGGCAATCGCGAAGGCCAAGGGAAAACAAACCTGAAGGTGGTCACGACCAACACTTTGCTATTTACTGGTATGACGCACGTGTTAGCATTTGCTAGTTAACGCCGGAACTTTGAGCCTTCAAAACGTACGTGTGCGATGCTGTGTGGCGACAACCAGTTCAGATTGTTGGAGGTCGAGGTGTGCGCAATGTTTATGGTGCGCGTCTTCAGTCTGCATTTAAATGTTACACGGCGCACACGGGCTTTGCTGAGCTTCGTAGTCAAGGTACCTACGGCTTCATCAGGGATACTCAAAACAACTAGCAGTTGTTTCGTGTACGAATACAACCGATGAGCGTGTGATGTTGTTATTGGGGCAGGACCGCTCCAGAAAGATCACGACAGTACGCCAGTGCACAAAAACACGTTCACACTTATATTACACTCCACACATGGACAAATATACACTGACACTCTACATAGGACACGCGAGCTACAAAACACATGCAACCTTGCACTGATTGTTTGTTCGATAAGTTTCTCGCCGTCTGATTGACGTGGACGCCGACGCCGGTCGCTCGGGGACGGTGCGCCGCCTTGCTCGTTTGGGACGGTGCGCCGCCTGGCTCGTCGGCAGCCCTCAATGTGGGTCGGCCCTCGTCATGCTCCGGCCCTCTGCCGCTACAGCAGCAGTAGGAGTGCTTATGGGCTGGTCGCTCAGCAGCAGCACACGGCCTCCGCGTCTTGTCCCGGCAGCACACCGAGGACGCGCCAGCCCGTGTGACGGCAGCAGTAACGGTGGCCCACAGCGGGGACTCGAGCAACCGCTGTGGACGGCAGCGCGGGCAGCGGCACCTCGCCTGCTCCCTGGGCCAGTCGCCCAGCTGGAAAGCAGGCCTCGTTTGCTCGGTCGCCGGTCTCAGGAACGGGAACCACCACGCACCGCCTGGTCCCTGGGCCAGTCGCCCAGCCGGAGTCCTGCTCGGCCACGAACACCGCTCGGCCAGGAACACGACCGTCACGCACTGCCGAAGGCACGGGTCTCGCACCCTCGAGGCCGCGCTTCACGCGGTGCCGACGTCGTCTTCTTCGGCCCCGCACGGCACATACGCGCACAATCGCACTTTGCCACCGCACGGCACATCATTTTCGTTCATCAGTTTCGGTTTCGCGTCCCTCGCACCACATATTATCACATCACCCCCTTTTTTCAGAAAGTTGTTTACAACTATTCTAGCACAAGGGCGCGGGCGAAACGAATAATCACTGCTCTGTAAATTGGCCTGAGTGTTCACATGGACACAGTGACCTAATTCTACAGAGCACTGTAAACAGTTCAGTTAGGCTACTAAAGTACAAGTAGGTTTGTGCGTGTCGCCACTACTAGCCTACTAATTCACGACTACGGGCACGTGATATCAATGGTCAAGTCAGCACTTGCTACATGAGAAGGCCATGTCTTGCACTTTTTTTTTCGGTATTGTCTTGCAAGGGATTGCGGGTGCTGCGCAACGTGCACTGGTGTTTCAGAGATCAAACGAAGCGAACACTCCACGAGCGCCGTGTTCCCTGGTAGGTCAGGAAAAATCCCTGCATACTCCGGAAATAGTGTCTGCAGACAACGAACTTGTTCAGCAGTCAAGTTTGGTGATAATTTGACATCTGTGCAGAAGTGCGTGCGATGCCGCTCATAACGCTTTCCACAGTCCAATCTTGGATAAAATGGGCCGATTCCGTCAACCGCGACCCTTTCAAAAGGTGTCCGGATGAGAGGCATGCTGCCTAGTGGTGCGACTCCGACTTTCCCTCGAGGGGTAGTTCTTTGGCACTTGTCGCAAGACTTAACAAATCGTTTCACGTCTTTGTTGAGATCAGGCCAATAAAATTCTTCCAGGACACGATCAGTGGTTCTTTTGGTGCCTTGGTGGCCTGCCATGGTGCTTCCATGAGCGATGTCCAGAATGCCTTGCCGGAACGCTTTCGGAGTGACCACTTGCTTAAACGTTCTACCATTTGCAAGGCGGTAGTGACGATAAAGCAGTCCTTTGTCCTCAATGATCTTGTAGTTGTGGCCCTTCCCTGATTTAAACTCTCTGTTGATCTTAGCAAAGATAGCTTTCAGGGTCGGGTCCTTTCGCTGCTCCTCGACAAGTTGTGCTCTTGTGACGTCTGGTAAGAGAGATGTGGAGACGTACAACGGCTTGATCGTGTCTTGCCCTTGTTGCTTGGACTTGGGTTTCACCACGTTTGACGAAACGGATGAGTTGACAGGTGACTTGGTGGTATGAGCTTCCACCGGTAACTCATCCACCTGGGTAGGAGCCGCCTGCTTCCAGTCAGAATCTGGGTCATACGGTCCTCTGACGCCTGGAAGATTTCCCAGCACAAGGTCATATAGTGGTTGATCCATACAAGCCACTTTCAGCATCCCTGTGAAGTACGGCGTGTTGACTTGCACAACCGCTTCCGGGAGATGGCTAGTTGACCCATCTAGCAGAGCGACGCTGATCTTCTTGCCGGTCAAGCAGACATCAGGAACAAGTTCCCGTCGGACGATTGCCGTGTTGCATCCCGTGTCGCGTAGTACTCGAACCTGTCTTCCTAGCAGTCGACCTTGGACCACGGGCATCCCGTCGACTAGGAAACGTGTGGCGTCCTGCCCATTCTCGTCGTCGTGGCGACGCGGGCAAGGAATCTTCCTTCCTGGACGTTTGGACGGCTTCCTAGGACGAGCCCGGGTAGATTCCGATTCGGTACATGCACAGGAAGAACTCGGTTTGTTGTCCCCATGCTGGTTTCGGCAAGTTTCAGCTGCGTGTCCCGTCTTACCACACAACTTGCACTTTAGCATCTGCTTAGGGGGGAGTGCGGCAATCAGGAGCTAGATGTCCGAAACGATGGCACAGGATGCACTTGAGTTGTGGTTTCCGCGACGTTTCGGTAGGCTTAGCACCGGAATCCTTCACGCCTTCGGGACTTTTCCCTAGATTAGGCAGATTCTGTGCCTCGAGAAAGCGATCGGTGAAGCTAGCGAGTTCATCTAGCGACTTACATTCTCGCTCTTTTAAGAAAACAACGAGCTTCGGATGGCAAGAACGCAAAAATTGCTCAGCGATCACGTGATCCCTTAGACCATCAAAGGTTTTGGGCACGTTAGCCATGTCGATCCAATGGTCGAAGTAGCTGGTGACTCTTGCTGCGAACTGTCGTCCAGTCTCGCCATCTGCTGCTCGCGCTTTCCTAAACTTTTCTTGGTAGCCTTGAGCCGTGAATTGAAATCTCTGCAGTAGAGCCTTCTTTACCTTCTGGTAGTCAAGCGAATCGGCGGCAGTCATACGACCGATTACAGTTAACGCGTCACCACTCAGGCACATGCTTACTGCAAGACCCCATTTTTCTTGCGGCCAATCCTGCCCTGTCGCTACGCGCTCGAATCGCTGAAGATAAGCGTGCAAATCATCGCGCTTCTCGTCGAACAAAGGCAGTAGCTTCTGCGGATTGATGGGTGAGGAGGTGCTGGGCGCAGGCAAAGCGTCAGTCGCTGCTACTGGCATATTCTTAGCTCCTTCCTGAAGCTTTAGCTTTAGCTGCAGAATCTCACGCTGCCTCTCATCAGCTTCCTTTGCTGCATCTCGTTCCTCGGCACGCTCATCCCTTAACTTAGCCTGTTGGGCCTCAATCCATTTGTTCAGCTCTGCACCCGAGAACCCTAGTTGGAGCCCTATAGCAGTGAGTTTCTCTAGTGCGTCCATGGTGCAGTATGAACGTGTGTCTGCACTCGAGCGAACTGTCTTCTTTCACTGATTTAACGAGCGAATCCTGGCAGGCTCGCCAGTTTGTGATGTTGTTATTGGGGCAGGACCGCTCCAGAAAGATCACGACAGTACGCCAGTGCACAAAAACACGTTCACACTTATATTACACTCCACACATGGACAAATATACACTGACACTCTACATAGGACACGCGAGCTACAAAACACATGCAACCTTGCACTGATTGTTTGTTCGATAAGTTTCTCGCCGTCTGATTGACGTGGACGCCGACGCCGGTCGCTCGGGGACGGTGCGCCGCCTTGCTCGTTTGGGACGGTGCGCCGCCTGGCTCGTCGGCAGCCCTCAATGTGGGTCGGCCCTCGTCATGCTCCGGCCCTCTGCCGCTACAGCAGCAGTAGGAGTGCTTATGGGCTGGTCGCTCAGCAGCAGCACACGGCCTCCGCGTCTTGTCCCGGCAGCACACCGAGGACGCGCCAGCCCGTGTGACGGCAGCAGTAACGGTGGCCCACAGCGGGGACTCGAGCAACCGCTGTGGACGGCAGCGCGGGCAGCGGCACCTCGCCTGCTCCCTGGGCCAGTCGCCCAGCTGGAAAGCAGGCCTCGTTTGCTCGGTCGCCGGTCTCAGGAACGGGAACCACCACGCACCGCCTGGTCCCTGGGCCAGTCGCCCAGCCGGAGTCCTGCTCGGCCACGAACACCGCTCGGCCAGGAACACGACCGTCACGCACTGCCGAAGGCACGGGTCTCGCACCCTCGAGGCCGCGCTTCACGCGGTGCCGACGTCGTCTTCTTCGGCCCCGCACGGCACATACGCGCACAATCGCACTTTGCCACCGCACGGCACATCATTTTCGTTCATCAGTTTCGGTTTCGCGTCCCTCGCACCACATATTATCACAGAGCGAAGCTCTGTTTCTGAATACAGGGCGTATACAGAAACGCTCCTTGACTTGAGCTTGACTTGCCACTGCCTTCAATGCACCAGAAACGCGTTTCGAACGCGCTGTCTTCAGGCGGTGCCAAGGCAGCACAAACGCGTTTCAAACGTGCTGCGTAGAGGCATTGGCAAGTCAAGTTCAAGTCAAGGAGCGTTTCCCGATACGGTTTTTTTTATTATTATTATTGCGTGAGTTCGCCCTACGGCATCAATACATATTACACAAAACTGTGTCGCTGCGTTTCCTCCATGAAGTCCAGGAGGGTATTGGGACGCACGCGGTGTACGGCGCGCACGGCGTTTCATTGTCCAGGCAACGGACCAACCACTGGGCGGACGACAGGGTGAAGCGATAGTTTCGCGCGTTTGCCGGTTTGAGGGGAGAGGGCAGAGCCGAAGAAAGAGGGAGAGGGGACTAATTTGCCTCTGTTTCGCATGCGTTCGTATTCTCGCGCTTTGCGCATCGTGAAGACGCCATCCGCGTTGCAGCGCTCATAAAGCTCATTTATCCTCCCGCGTGAGGGGGAGACGCCACTGCTGGCACTGTGCCAGGGAGCTTCAACGGCGACGGCGGGGTGCCAGCCTAAGGAGCTTCGCTCCTAACAACAACAGCAGAGCCACATATTCACATTTTCTGATGCGACCAGCTGTGGAGAACGCGAGTAATTCTTTTACCCAATACGTTCGCAACGGCCCGTATCCAGCGCTCTCGTCGTTCTCCTTCGTACGACAGCTACTGAAATCGGTAAAACTGAACGTTATTGTTCAGTTTTACACGTCCGTGGCAGTTCGCAACGCAACCGTGGCGTCGATTGCGGCGTTTCTTCGTAGCGGGCGTAACTGTAGCGACTCTAGCTGTTCGAGCAGGGTCAGATACCTGCATTGTGGGGGGACCTCATACAGCCGATTCAGCCGACTGCCAGCTGTGGCAAAGAGAGCGGCGTCTGGCCACAATTAAAGCGTCGAGTGCCACACACTTGTAGCATCGTGAGGCGCAGGTGGTCCTACGGGCTGCCCCCAGCAGCGCAGGGGCCGCTGGTTCCAGTTCACCTCAAGCCAGTCTGGCTTACGCTGCAGTGCTCGGCGCTCCTGCCACGGAACTTACGAATTCTACAAACGACCCTTTACAAGCACCGTTGCAGCAGCGTGGACGTCAGGAAACGCCAAGAAGCGGGGCTGCGCCAAGCCACCGTCTTTACAGAAGGAGGCTCTCCCCTCTGCCAGCAATGAGAACAAGAACCTTCGACTTCTCCTGCGTGTAGTCGCCGACCTACTGCCACCCGACAGCCAGCAGTTGCGTTCCATTTGCCTGCAGGCAGGTGGGGCGCTCCTCCCCAGTAGAAAACATGGCTAGTCAAGACCTGCCAACAGAAGGACATTGTCGCCGCCGCCGCCCGAGTGTGCTCCAGTGGAAAGCAAACTCGTTGCGACGGCGGCAGGCCAATCTCTCCTTGCACCTCCTGCGGAGCGAGTATGATGTGCTTGCTCTGCAGGAGGTCTATGCGGCAGCAGCTGGCCTCCGCCTTCCTGGATATGTTGGCCACAGTAGCCGCACTTCATACACCAGCGAGTCCTGCCAGTCTGCCCCCTGCCTTGACGAGGGCTACCACCAGGGCGCACCGCAATGTGCGGTCTACGTGCGTCGAGAACTCTTGCAGGCAGAAGTTCACGTAGCTGACCTTCTAAGCGGTCCTGTCGAATGCTGTGCCGTACGAGTACGACTGGGTGGCTATGACACAACCGTCGCCAGCATTTATGTCCGTCCGGGCAGACCATGGAACACTGCCAGCCTCCTGCCACTGGCCCGGCGCCTCGGCAACGACTTCGTCCTGTGCGGGGATGTCAACGCCCATCACACCGCTTGGGGAAGCCGTTGCTGCTGTCCACGCGGCCAGTGACTGTGGGACGTCACCAATCTACTAGGCCTGTCAATCCTAAACACCGGCACTCCCACTTTCATACGGCGTGCGGCTCGGGTTGTCTTGTCTGCCATCGACGTCAGCCTGGCCACAGAGGGGGCTGTCACTAGTACTACACATGGACACCACTCCAGGACACCTTGGGATCAGACCACCTGCCCATTCTGCTCAACCCAATCAGTGGAAAGACTGTCAGGAGCAGAGTGTGCCATACTGTTGACTGGAAGGCCTTCCGTAAGCATTGCCAGAAAGAAGCAGACTCCCACGTCCTTCCTACAGCTGGTAGCAGACAGCGGAAAAATGGCCACCATCCGTTCGACTGCCCAAGTGGGTCAGCCAGTCCCAGACATCCAGCACCTGGAACTGCGAGCCGCGTCGTGCAGAACGCACAGCGTTGCGCACCACATTACCAGAACACTGGACAGTGTTTCGACGTGTGGACGCAGTCTGCAGGCGTCATGCCCGGCGACGTCGGAATCAGAGCTGGCAGGGGGGTGTGCTGCTCTATCAACCGCTCTCTCAACGGACCTCGAGCTTGGCGCCTCCTGACGTCACTCCTGCTCGGGCCAAGTGCACAACGTCAAGTGTTGTTCGTGGCGGTCCACATGGGCATCAGCGCGGGCGCCTTGGCAGAGCTTCTGCCTGACCAGTTCGCAGAGACACCACCCGTTGTGATGGCCCAACCACCACCGGCAGCCGTCCAGTCAATTCCATCCTCTTGCCACCACGCCGAATGGTTGGCCGGCCAAATCCAAGCACTGTGCAGTGAGCCTATCCACATGCACGAGCTTAAGGCTGCTCTCGAGCACACGAGGCGACGCAGTGCTCCTGGAGCTGACCGCATCACGTTCCAGATGCTGCGGAACTTAGCCGATGCTGAGCAGGAGCGGCTCCTCGACTGTTTCAACATCATCTGGGGCACCGGTGTCCTCCCGGAGAGCTCGCTGGTTGCAGTGGTGACTCCAATCTTGAAACCACGGAAGCCTGCCGTATCCCTGTCTTCATACAGGCCGGTGTCCCTTACGTCTGCCGCCTGCAAAGCGATGGAGAAGGTGGCACTAGCTCGACTAGAGTGGATCGCTGCCCAACTCCAGTACTTCCCGGAACAGCAGACTGGCTTCATGCGACATCGCTGCACGGCTGACTCCATCTCCGATGTGATTGCTACCCTGGAGGATGCGAAGGCTGTGGGAGACGTGGCAATGCTGGTGCTTCTGGTCGTTCGCAGTGCCTTTGACGGACTTCCTCATGCGGTGATCGACGCCTCTATGGATAGGCTCGGCGTGCACGGATGTCTCAGGGCATTCATTTCCGCCTTCCTGACCGGGAGAACCTTTCGGGTGCGTGTTGGGCAGGAGCTAAGCTAGCCTAGATATATCACGACCGGTGTCCCACAGGGCTCGGCGCTCAGCCCATTCCTGTTCAACATGGCTCTCGCGGGCCTTCCCGCCTCGCTGCCGGTGGACTCTCGGTTCCCTGTCCACTGTTCCATCTACGCCGACGACGTGGCACTGTGGACCCGAAGGCCGAGGAAGTCCATGCCTTCCATTCGGGGCTCCCTGCAACGGGCGTTAGACGCAGTGATAGCGTTCCTTGGCAGCATCGGTCTTAACGTGTCCGCAGCCAAGACCGAGACCATGCTGGTTCATCCGCTGGCCTCTGCTCGGCGCTACACCAAGCAGCTAGCGCTAAGCTATAGCGCTAAGTTGCTGCCTTGCCTTTGCTTGACATTGTTTGCGTGCTCCCTGAAGCAATCATTAAGGCAGCGTCCAGTTTGCCCAACGGCCGCTCCTACGTTGGGCAAACTGGACGCTGCCTTAATGATCGCCTCAGGGAGCACGCAAACAATGTCAAGCAAAAGCAAGGCAGCAACTTAGCGCTACACTGCAGATCATGTAATTGCATTCCAAATTTTCATCAAGCCACCGTCATCAAAAAACATCAGGACCAGCGCACGCGCGAGATTATTGAAGTATTCACCATTATCAAGCGGGGGCCTTCGTGCGTTAGTTCTCCGTCCATCCAGTTACTTGACAAGGAAATCGCATATCTGCAAGATTAACACCTTCGGAATCCCGTAACCCCTAGTCATTAATTTATCATGTTTATCACGTGTCTTTTCTGTATTTTCTGCCTTTATATTTCGCGTTCGCGCAATAAATCTTTGTTGGAAGTCAGCGCTTGTGTCGTGTGGTTCTTTCTTGTCCCGTTTGTGCGCTGTTTTAGAATAAAAATGTGTACGTACCAACAAGCCCACTTAGTTACCGTATTGAAATATTTTAAAATTTAGTTGGAGGAAAATGAATTAACCAGTCATAAATGGAATATAGAAGTGTTGATTATATTATAGATTACTGACAAATTAGTGAGAAGTCCAAAGTAATCAATTTGGTTGGAAAAATCTTAATAAGGAATTCTTCTTGAGTCTCTAAGAAATTCGCAAACGACAGTGCACACGTTCCTGTTGCTGTGGCCCAGAGAAGAAGCCCCAAGGGAAAGAATGTTTTCAGAATTAAGAGAAATGCTTAATTTTCGGAATAAAATTTCGAGTTGTTTTTTCCTATGGTTAGCGAAGCGGCGGCAAAAAAATTAAAAAAGTGTTCAATGTTTTCAGGCTCTTGACACTAAAAGCATAAAGGAGACGGCACGTGACCAGACCTGTATGAGTAAAATTAAGAGGAAGAATCTGGCATCGAAGTTTTGTGGGGATACTTCCAACTTACGAGTGGGGCACCATTTGTTATCCCAAGAAAGGGAAAGGCGACCATATTCTTGAACTGGTAGCCTCATTTTCATGGAGTCTTGAAGTAAGGTATATTTTCGATATCTGGATTAAGTATTAAAACCAGTCTCAGGTACAGTGGACAATACAGGACCATTCAGAGACCACCGCGCAAGTGCATCAGCCATCTCGTTTACAAATATGCCCCGATGACCTGGCACCCATACCAACCGCACTGTACACAAGTTTTCAGGGATAAATGAAGCAAATGCATTCCAAATTGAAGACTCGGAAGGAGACATGGAAGCTAGAAATTTACTTACGGAGAGCGAATCAGTAAGTACAACAACTGCCCAATCATTTTCTGAAAGTTTTCGAAGGGCTGAAATAATTGCGAGGAGCTCTGCTTCAAATATGGGGGGTATAATCCGGAAGACGCACTGAGAATGGCCAAGATAAAGCCTCTGAGAAAATGCCTACTTCCGCTTTCTCTTCACTCATGGATGCATCGGTAGCAATTACATTGCCAATACCCAGCTGAAGTAGATGGTCTTCTAACAAGCCTATTAGGTATTTAGAAGGAAGAAGTTTGGAATTTGAAGGGAATATATCCTCAAATTCAATTTTTGTTCTTGCCACCGAGTCATTTGGAACGATGCCACGTATGTCAACATTTAACGGCTCTAGTTGATCTTGCACAAACAATATTTGAGGCCTATATACCCGAGACCAAGGCCCATTAAAAAATGTTCTTGATTCAGAAATGAATATAAACTCTGATCGTCTCAGTGAAGATGTGTAAATTTTTAAATATGTTTTGACGGTGAGAATGCGGAATCTGCAAGCTAAAGTGGGGATTCGGGCTTCTTGGTATAAAACTCTGTTCGCAGTAAATTTTGGCACCCCTAGACAACTGCGAAGAGCCTCTCGCTCTACAAGAGCCAGGGGATTAATTTTGTATGCTGCCCCCCCCCCCCCCCCCCCCGAGTATAGAACGCAACCAAATTCTAGAATCGGACGAACATGCATACGATAAATCAGAATTAGAGTGTCCCTGCGTAGACCACTGGGGTGTCGACCAAGTTTATGAATTATTCCAACAGCACGAGTTGCCTTAGATTTAAGATGTTCAATATGATTTCGCCAACTTAGTTTTTCGTCGTAAAACACACCTAAATAGTTAACGCAGTCATTTTGGGGAATTACCTCTTGTCGATACTGAAGAGCAATGCTAACTGGCGAATTCAAAGGAAAAACAATCAATGAACTTTTGCTAACGTTTAGGGTCATTCGAATCTGTTGAAATCATGAGTCTAAAGTTCCTAAATATGATTGTAATGCTGCATGCAGTGAGTGAATATCACATGCAGAGGAGAAGAATGCAATGTCATCTGCATATATGTACACTTGGATGTTATTATGAGACGGAACTGAGCTTAATAAAACGTTAAATAAAACGGGAGAGAGGACGGGAACCTTGAGGGACCTCTCTGGACTGATGATATTTTGGGGAAGATAAGCCACGTTGAGAGCAATAAAATTTCCGATCTTTGTGATGATGATGATGATTCCTCTGCCATGGCTCATACCCACTCAGGGGGGATTGGCCAAGAATTGATGATATGAATCCTTTTTTTTTATATTTCAAGTATTAATATTAATAACACAAGGAAAAAAGAACGTACCAGCCAGACTTCTTCATCGTCATCAGCCACATGCAGCATCAACAACGTGCACATAATACTTTCAGAATCAGAATTAAAAATGGTTTTATTTAATCATCAAATCAATTACAAAATTTGTGTATACAAAAGGAGGTCCCATTGTCAAAGACTGAATAGGGACCTCCTACAGTAGTCAATATAGAAAAGAAAAAAATTGATGCAGTAAACAGTGGTACAGAAAAGAAGCAATAGCAATAAAATACATCGCAGAAAAGAAAAGAGTTCTACTTAAGAGAAACAATAGCAGAAAGCAGGAACAAAAAGCGCAATTCGACAACATAAAAATAAAGGTAATTCAACTCTCCTAAACAGTTTTCAGATGATTACATGGTGATAGATAGCAAAAAAAAAACGACGAAAAAGAAAACAAAAGTGTGACATCTAATTTCAGCAATGTAGGATGATGATGCGATGCTTCGTCAACAGTAGGTTGTGAGAAAGGCATGAAGTGGAACGGCAGTAATAGAGATGACCAAACCTTTCCAGGATATGAAATGGATGTGAGAAAGGTCTTCAGATTTCTTTTTTAAATATGCCGCTTGATTGTGAAGTTTGTATTTCTGACGGTATCGTATTGCAGAGACGGATTCCAGTGAAGTGGGCTGTTTGTTTAGCATAGTTCGTATGAACAATAGGTAGGATAAAATTGCGATTGTGTGCAAACCTTGTCAAATTTATATTCTCTAGACTTTATGGAGGGATTATAAACAAAAGAAGCTGATTTTGTATTTGCTTGAAAAATGGTATTACTATATTATATTTGAAAGTGTTGTCGACCGTTAGGGTGTTGTTGGCATGCAGGAGTGCGTTTCATCACTGGGATAATGACTGTGGGTAAGTATTCTAATGGAGTGGTTTTGCATAGTTTGAAGGGAGACGAGATGACGGCTGTAGGTATTGCCCCAAGATGTGATACAGTAATTAATGTGGGAATGAATAAAAGCGTAGTACAATGAAAGTAATGTAGGCTGGGAACATATATCGCGAGATTTAATTAAAACGAGTATGCCGTTAGCCATTTTTTTTTGTCGCAGGTAGGCAACATGCGAATGAAATTTCAAGTGGCGGTCTGGTTTAATTCCTAAGACGGTCGCCTCATCGTCTGCTTCAATTGCGAATTGATTTAAAAATATTGGCGGGATATAATTATGTTCACGTTGGTGAGAGTGGAACACAACGAATTTTGTTTTAGGGGGGATTGATTGCAGTTTATTACAGATACACCAAGCAGTCACGCTTGAAAGGTCATGATTGAGTTTCTGTGTCAGAGATTGGAGGCATTTATCAGTGTTAACAATTGTTGTGTCATCTGCATACACTAAGCATTCTGAAGTAGTACACCTTACACCACATCTTACAGCTGTGTAGCGGGTACCTCGTTTATCCGCAGAAAGACGAATAATGGCGTAGTGGGTGCTGTCCTACTTGACGAAAATTATGATTTATGGCGTAGTGGATACCGAGCGGAAAGCCATAACTTCGAAAACAGTGGCTTCGCCACAACACGAAGCTGCACTCAGGTGCCGCATCAGACAGTATCGTAATAGTCGGTGAATATTTTCTGTATTGCTTGTAGAAGTGCTTATACAACAGCATTTTAATAGTTACTTGTTTTCCATTGAACATTTTGTTCTTTCCTGCTTATACTTCTCTACCATTTTTATATGCGCCTTAATTATTGCTTCTCTAGAACTCTTATGTGTTCGTTAATAATAAGACAGCCCCTGACAGTTTCCTATGCTTTGTGACCTCATGACACCGGATATGTGAGCCCATTTACGGACATCGTATAGCGATGTTAAACTTGGTTGAACTTAATTGTCAACGTACAGTTTGCCAACTGAAGAAGTTCAGCTCATGAAGTAGAGGTTTAGTGTATGGTTCAGGCGATGACAACGCCCTTCTATGCGGGTCTTTCTACGTCAATTCTATATTCTTTTCGTTGTAGGAGCTAAGGGAAGGGTCACTTTTATCAATTAATGCCAATGAACTGGCGAAATTATAACCTCGATATGAATAGGTAAAGCTTTACAGCCGCGAAGTTTTTTCGCTTTCCGTGCGAAATTGAAGAGCTTACGTATGCGCGTTATGGGTACTTTTCAGCTTTTGATGTCCTTACTACAGATAGAAGAAATAAGAATTCGACAGTGGTGTTTATATGCGGGTTTGCAGCATAGTTCCAACAGTTGATTTAAGCCTACCGAAAGTAAGGATAGAACTTGGAATCGACAACGGTCAAACAAGGAGTAAAATGCTCTAAAGAATGATTGCTTTTTTTTTAAAACGCGAAAGTGTCCTATACCGGCGCCGACCAAGACTTCAGTGACGTATTTCCGCCACGGAAATGACGTCGAAAAAATGTACAGGATTAGATGTCAAAGAAAAACAGTTTCGTCAACGGGCGTTGAACCGACGACCTCTCGGTCCGCAGCGTCAGAAGCCGAGCACTCTATCCACTGCGCCACGGTCACACACTGTAATTACTCTACAAATGCGCCTTTTAAATCTCTCATTTTCATCTCTGAGTCCTCTTGGTCAGCGGGGTGGCGTCGCCATCTTCGAGCGGTAAATTAAAGTAATTCATCATTACTGTGGCCTCCAAGATTAGCACCTGAAACGCGTGTTGCTACGCGTCCATCACATTTGGCGCGTTTTCAATAGAAGTGCAATTTTGTTATTGCCTAAACGCACCGCGAGTTCGCGACCTTAGCCCAAGCTTCGGCCTCACTCATAGCGTCCCTTTTAACCAAAAATAGCTCTGCGACACACGCTTGCCTCACCTGGCTGTAATACCGCGTTCCTCGCTTACGCCAAGGAGGATTAAAACCTCCTTGGCTTACGCTCGCCCCGAGAAAAATGGTGGCCGGGCTACACGGGCGACACGACGCGCTTAGCGTTTCCCTCTAGTCCGACCGTAGTGAGGCAATCACACTTAGCGGGATGACAACCTTAGCCCAAGTTCTGCGTCCCATCGGCAACGCTGTTCTGGCCTTTCTCTGATTATGCTCTCGCCGTTATCATTTACCGCTACCACAATGGTTTGTTTAATCAGTGATCATGGACGTTAGTCGTTCAAATGGAGATGCACGGCCAAGCGTCAACGTGAGTGCATCCAAGTTAAAGGGTGCTATAGCTGTCAAACACCAATATATATTGCGCAAACTCTTCTATATCAACGTAGAATAAACATTCAGTTAGCTCTGTACGGGCACGTCTTACTTTCATGTTATACCGATTCCTATGATAGAGGGATGAACCATGTTTTACGGGCGAATCACCGTAGGGTCTACGCTTGTCCGTTGTCCGGCACAGCACATGCAAGGTACCAGGCCCGTAAAACCTTGAAAACCACCTATTTTCATTATTTAGTCTCGGTAAAACACCTCCTCCACCCGAATTTCAGTGGGACGGGGCGGGCCCCTAGTACCCCCCCTGGCTGCGGGCCTGCAAGGTACCCACTATACGTCATGACGATGAAGAATAAGCGCGTTAGCGCATGCAAGGTACCCGATGACGATGACACTGCCATCACGACACAGCACATGCAAGGTACCCTTTATACGCCATGACGAGGACGCTGATGACGATGAAGAATAAGCGCATTCCAGACCACGCATTTTCTTTCTGCAATGGATGAAAACGACCGTGAAAGCGCTCTCGCCCGCGAAAGGCAAAGCGGCAACGCCGACAACAAGCTGCTACTCTGGAGGAGCGAGAGCGCGAGATGTGGTGGCTCAACGCCTACGCAGACAGCAAGCTACCCCGGTGGCGAGAGCTCGGGAAGCAGCGCCAAAGAGCAACGCCGACAACAAGCTGCTACCTCCGGATTTGAGGGCTCGGGAAGCGGCGGCTCAACGGCAAAAACACATTGTATATACTGAACACATAGGCGTGTGCAGGGTTCCCCTTGAGGGGGGGGGGGAGGCGAAGGCTTGTGGCAGCGCCCCCCCTTACCTATTAAGTCAATGTATGGGGCCGAGTTTGCGCCCCCTCCCCCTTCTTAGGTGACTAGAAGCCGAGTTTGCGCCCCCCTTGTGCGCACGCCTATGACTGTACACACGCGTTGTCACTCATTTACATGGCGAGTGGGCAATGTCACGGGTGATTTACGGTAAGAACGATCCCCATTGCTTCGCCCACTCGTCATGATTCGCTTCGTGGAGATGCGTAGTTTTTTTTTTTTTTTTTTGAAAGCTCGAGCAGCGTGTTGCATATGAATACCTTGCTCGAGGCGGCTTACGGTGTTATTACTTTTCTGCAGTATAAGCGCATGACCTTCCTAAAACGCCTCTGCTACTCGCAGCTTGCTTCCCGTGCAGTGGATGTCGTGGCGCCACGTATGAGCAGAGCCTTTATGGTCTTTCTAAGAGATTGACGACTTAAAATAGGAATGTAAAACACAAGGCAAGAACAATGGTTTACAAGACGCGCCACTGACAAAATGAATTAACCCTCTATACTCAAAAACTGCTGAGGGTATTGCAAGACTAAAAAGGCCGATTTACTCTTCAGAGAGCTCTTCTACTCTCGCAAAGCATCGGATGGAGTGAAATGCATTGTTCACTCTGTATGAAAGCAGAGAGTGAAAGTGCTTTTTACTCTACCTCTCTCTCAAGAGAGTGGAATGCCTTTATACTCGTCAGGCATGAGAGCGTAAAACGCGGTTATACTCCAGCTCCTAATCTATATATCGATGTGCCGGCACACCGCGAATGATGACCACTTTTTAATAACCACACATATACGTAGTAAAGAGTACTGCATTTCTTTGTTGTGGCGTTGGAGACGACTAATGAAAAGAACAGCGCTTCCAGCGCCTCTCAGTGAATTTCAGCGCACTGGAAGGCACTTGGAACTCAATATCCGCGTTTTTAGCTGCAGATTGGTGTAGTTAAATAAGCCATTATGATGTCATTGAATCGGTCACGATCGAAACTAAAGTCAAGCGGTTATTGCATCCTTCGAATATCAATATTAATGTTTTTCGCTACGAACGTCGCGCAAGGAGGATGCTGCCGTAAGCCTAGTGTACGGTACGGCTACAGAGAAGTATTATGGCTGTAGTCGCGGAAGGTGAACAAGAATGACCGAAAATATGTCCAATAGGGTGAAGAAAACCGAAATGTACAGTGCGCAGTTCAGAAGTGCAATGTTTCCTACACAGAAATGACTAACCGCTTAGTGAGTCAGTGCGAATGTGGTGCATATCTACGGTTACGCTAATCTTTTTTACTGAAAAACGTGCCGGCTTGGCGTTTTGACATCGCGAAGCACAAAAGAAAGACATCGACTACAGTACGTTTGGTTGTCTCACGTGCAGATACACTCAAATCTGCGTGTCTATACAAGAACATGAAGACAGATCACCGACATTACTTACAACATGAAGAAATAAACGATCATCTGCCATGTCACAGCGTGGTGTAGCGCTATAGCGTGTCGGACTCGCAATCTGATGTGCGTCTAGAGGTCGAGGGTTCGAGTCTCATACGGTTATCTTTTTTAACGTTTCTTTTTTGTTGTTGTTGTAGTGTTCGTTATTTAGTCATAATTACGGTCTGCGCGTGATGAAAATTGTCAAAAGCAATTAAAAAGCCTAATTTTGGCCCGAGTTCCGCTATTTTTTTCATGAGGTGTACTACTACTCCCTAACGGTGGGGTCATGCTACTCTGCTTCGGTCAGAGTTATGTTACTCTGTTGGGGTGGAGTACTTTGACCCTGTATGGGGGGCATTACTATACTCTGCCTCAAAAAGAGGTGGTTTACTCTGGAAAAGAGAGTTAAATATGGGACAAGAAAATACTCTCCCAAAGAGAGTGCCCGGCACTCTCTTAGTTCTTAGAGTTATATAGCCCTGTTCACAAATCTTTTAAATCCCTGCGTAAAGTAAAGATATGTTTTTATGTGAACAATTATAAATTACGCCAACGTAGTGAAAGTTCGTGTAGAGTACCAGTAAACTTTATACTATACCTATTAAAAATAGGCAGCAACCATGCGTGATGTCTTTCGCATATTGAGCGAATCACATTATCTGCTGAAGACAGAATAACACTCATCTCCAAGATTAGCACCTCTAATTCTTTCGGGTGTCCATTTAATAAAATCGAGTAGTGTTACCCAACGAAGTGGCACATTCTAATTAGCCATGCGCATTTAGGGCGACCACCCGTCACGCGGCATCGCCGCTCTGCCCCGCATTGAGGGTATTGTCCCACGTCCCGCAAATATAAGAAAATCTTCGAAAGTAACCTACTAATATTATTATCACTATTGTCTGTCAGCGTCTTGAGTTCAGCTACATCTGGCCACCGGGTTAATTGTAAGCACTCCAAGCTTCCCGAAAAGTGAGCTTGCCGCGCGGTTAACAATAGCGAACGTTCGTGGTGAGTGCCAACTCTGAGCAAACCTGCCAGTAGTTCGCCTGTTCGTGCAATGAGACGAAGAAATTTTAGAGGCAGTTCGGTCTGACAAGAAATATGACTTCAAGCAAGAAAAGCAAGCGGCTTCTCGTACTTTCCAGGCTTATTATCACTGACGTTTGGAAACTAAGCCACAGTTGCTTTGTGAGTGACTATTTCTTATTTTAGGATTTTTACGTAGATGTTTATATTTTTGTTTCGTCTCGGAACATATTACAGTGATATATGAAATAGTGTTAACATCGCAATTAAAACACTCCGTTTTGGTGTTGGGTAGTACAACCAAGACAGCTATGAGTAAATGGTTATTAACAGCGATAATGTGCTTACAGTGCGCTTAGAGCGCACTTTAAACCACTGTTCACAGGCTATCGTACTTATCACTGCACTTATCCTAAATGTGTCATCCTACTCTTTTACAGCCGTACAAATCAAAGATCGAACACGGCATATTATTCTTATTTAAAGTCGGCAACATGCACAACAACGTCTTCTACTGCCCTAAGACAGCACGAGTACTGGTCCGTGCCTGACGCATATACTAAGGTTTTCAAACTCTAAACTGTCCCTTTGCCTTCTCTACGCAACAAGTTTGGGTTATACCACACCTCTATCCGTGAACTTTCCTACATTTCACTTCGAGACTTATTTCGTTTAGTGTGCATTGCCCCGCTACTATGTTTCTCGTTTTTGTGTAACTTGTATTAAATTTATCCTGACATTAAATTGCATTTGTTGCATTGCTCATTTTATGGCGCACCGCGTGTGTTTCTCGTTTAGTTCTGAGTTTGTCATCTACATCATTAATTAGCCTGGGCTGTTTCTGTTCTGTGCGTACCGCGGTACCGATGTATACGTCGGAAAAGGGGGCACTTTCAAGCCGCAAATCAGGGACGTTTTTTCTGGTCCCCTTAGCAATGTATGCATGTCTGGAATGACGACTCGGACTCGGACTTAATTTTCTTTACTAAGATATGCATTTTAACTTCAACTCAGTTTATCTTTTTTCCTGTTTCAGAGATTACAAAATATTGCATCAGAAAGCTTCCCATAAAAAGTTAAAACAATAAATTACCACAGTTCATTTGTCGTCGTGGCGTGTCACACCGCCCCCCCCCCCCCCCTCCCGTCTTTCTGGTCAGCGTGTGCCGCTAGTTCTGACACTCACCATTAGCGGCTTTAATCGAACCGATGTTGGCATATTGGAATGTTTTCCATTCTGGAGAATTATTATGGCACGTAAATATAATAGTTGCAGCAGACTTGATGAACACTGCGATCGAGAAATTTTATGAGCTGTTGTTGTCATTCTTCAGCGACTTCAATGCTCGGCAGCTAACGATATATAGAAGAAACCTTTACTGTGTCTTTTCACACCTTTGTTATTTCGTCTGACCCAAATTTGCCTTGAATTGACTTTTTCTCGCAAGAGACAATAAACATCCCACACATCTGGATGCCATGTGACGCGGCATTGTCTTGAGCGCGACCTTACTGCCACTGTAAGGCGTGCGTCATGCCTAAGTGAATGAACTAATTAAGGAGAGCACTCTGATAGGAAGTCTCATTACGTGCGTGCTGTAGGGGAACTCATATTCACGATGTATTCGAGACGCGGACCACGTCGCATCAAGATCAACTTATTACCACGGCATCAAGATCAAGATACGCCGCTGCTTTGAGCGGCCAAAGAGCGGCAGCAAGTGACTCAAAGGGAGCTTGCGAAAGAATAGCAGATGGGCGATCGTCATCCAGATGTGCTTTGTCTTACGAGTGAATCGCGAAGAACAGCTGCCTACGTGGGAGAGGCATATAGAAAAGCGAGCTCAGCTCCGGCAGCTGCTGCTCTTAGTCCGGCATGTTTTCTCCGGCCGAGCCTTTCGAGCATCTCGGAAGGGTTTCGTTCGCGATCGCCCGTGATGGCACGTGCCTGCGTTCGCGCACGTATATAGCATGGTTTTCTCGCAGCTGCAGCGACGCACGCACGGGCTATATTTAGCTCATAGTGTCCAATTATATGAAAGAAACCATGAAACGCTCGCTTTTTCAAGGCCCTGGGTGTGGATAACAGACCTAGGCACTTTCGTTAGAAACATGGTCATGTGGCCCGGGCAATTTTTTTTTCTGGATGAATGGTTGCGCATTGTGCGCAAAAATGCAGTTTATTTGTCATTGAAGGTCTTGCGTTGAGGATTTTTGGTGTTTTATTCGTTGCGGCGTTATGTTGCTAAAGAACTGTGGCATTATTTTGGCATAAGGGTGAGACTGAACCGCTATAGAGAAAAGCAAGAAAAATGTAGAAAAGCTTCCACTTAGTGGTTTTTTTTAACTATACAATGTAATTCTCTGGTTATCGCTTCAGCAATCTGTAACAAGTATTCCTTGGAACAGCACACGCCTCTTGCGAGGGTGAAGCTCGTCGCAGTGAAACCTCCGTTACTTGAGAGGTCGTCGTTGCATAACACAGGCATAGTCCTGACATCGAGAGACGAAAAAAATATAGCACAGCTTCCCGATGGTTTGTCAAGCTTGGTATGATTTTTAGGGCCATGAAAGTAAGGGATAGGAAATTGTTGTGTTTTTTTCTTCCTTGTCTTAGTTGAGTCTGCACCGGAATTTGTGACAGAGAATTGTCGAGGGTGCTATATCTTCATTAAGTGAAGAAGCAACTGTGGTGCTCCTATTCAAGGATACGTAGACCTATGTAAAACGCAGAATTTTTCTTTCTTCTGAGGCAGCGGCTGCGCTGACTACGCTAAATATTACGTAACTCAAAGATAAGAAATAATAAGAAACAGTCTAATATACGTGTACACATGAATCGGCCAACTTCGAGGTCATAGTCACCACTGTGAAATAAAATGGCACCCTGTGAATAGGAGTTAGTAAATATCCTCAAGAGCATCGTACGAGTTTCACGAAAGCGGTGAATGAATGTTAAATTTGGCAGAATTAGATGCTCGACGTATACATTTAACAGAAGTCTGAGGTCTATTTTTGGTACAACTTTAGGGATTTGTAAACTACTTGCTTGAAAGTTGTAAGCCTTTGATTTCGAAAAAAAAAAGAATAAACACAAATGGGCCCTAATTCAAACTTTAGTTCCATCACGCTAGTAAAGTTCTACTTTCTCTCGAAAGCAACAATTTTCGTTCATATCGGTCCGACGGTTTTCTCGTGAAAGTCGTTATGCGGTGTAGTTGCGCCCGAATAAAAGAATACGTGTTGGGTGACCCCGAACAAGGACTACTTTAAAGGAGTCGGTGTCTAGTGCTGGCGAATAAGCCGCTTGCCAATGCAAGATTCAATATATTTTCCTATATCTTTACTTTTATGGGTACATGTCAAGGGCATATACACGGCCCGATACGCACAAAACGCAAACGTGAAAAACAAACAAAAACAGCTCAAAAGAAAGCTTTCGCTTTCATTCGTGGCAAGCAATGAGCGATTGCGGGTGAGATACTTAGAAAGAAGTGATACTTGTGGCACAACGTACTGCGTGAACGGGGAATATTACTCTTCGTTCGAGAAACGGGGTGTTGTGGCAGCAACAACCATACGTTATATCCGTGCTCACGTGTTTCACGAGCCAAATATTGTTTAACGAATGCTGTTGAGAACGACTGCACCTTTATTTCAGGCAATGAGAAAGAAAACTTAAAGGACCCCTGACAGCGAAATATTTGTTTGTGACATTTTTACTGTAATTTGTAACCCTGTGTCTGGTGATGGCGAAATTGAGTCGTGAATGCTCTTTCGTATCGTATAATTAATGCTAGCGTCGTTAATTGTGCCCAATTTTATCATCACTTCAAAACGCCCGCCTAAAGTTGTTTAGAAACTAGCGCCCCACAGCGGGGGAGCGCCTGAGACCACGTGCCCTCAATCTTCGGCGACGGTGAACGCGCGGCTTTCAAATGGGGGACTCGCGCGCGGTGAAGAATGAAACGATGTTGTGGGTGCTTTAAGCGTGTACCCCTC